>JAUTBQ010179229.1:0-11122 GCA_032361185.1 Lepetodrilus ovalis
GGGGATTTTGGCAATATAGAATTGATGATGACTATATCACAAATGAATGTAGTTTACATGTATTACTCATATATAGTGCTACAGGCCCGTCGGAAGCAAAATGGGATTGGTCGTGCATCATTAAATAACAACTTTGTGTGGACAAATCGGGGATAGGCTAAGTAGTCTCAGATAGAACTTTGTTTGTTCATTATTTATGTCAGCCATATTTGTATCTAGGTGTGTACACAGTCAGATTGTGAAACTTTCACCGAATTTCGTTTTCACTTAGTCAATTTTAAAAAGCCTGTTCAAAATTACAATATGCCAGATAGAATGGCATGAGTTTGATGAAAGACAATTTAGATTTAAATTATATGCAAGCCGGGTGAGCCCCTGGATCCGCCCCTGGAATGGATATACAAATATACACATTATCTTCATTTTATTTCATCAAACTCATGCCAGTCCATCTGTAATATATAGGCATTAATATTTATTTTATCATTTGAAATTTTCAGGCGTTCTAACATGTCATGAACATTTCGTGAAATGAGTGGTTTGACTGTAACACAAATTAATATCTATTCGTGTACAAATATAGATTCTATATAGGCCTACTATTTGAACTACTTGATGTGAGTGGTTTGAGCAAATAAACTTGAAAGATATAGACTGTGTTGCATGACCAATCACAAATTGCTTTCGACGGCCCTGATAAATTAATATTTTTTAGAAGAAAAATGTGTTAGACATATGCATCCACATGAAATGGCGGGAAATGTCTAAATGCAGTGGTTTTAAAAGACCGATTCACTCATGTGTCATAACGCTAGGCACATATATTTCCAACATTATAAATAAGACACCTATTACCAATACCATATTTATTGTTCTTATCATACGTTCATTTATAGTAATTAATTGCATATATTATTAGCTAGAAATATGAAAATCAACTATCAAAAAAGGAAAACGAAAGCACGATGGCATTTACATATGTACTACTGATTGCCATTGGTCAAAATTCACTTCAACTCGAAAGAAGTTCGTGAATTAACCAATAGGGGGGACGCTTATGAATGATCATGGCGATCAGCCGGATCCACAAACTGATATTCCTGCGCCGACCCCACATGGGCTGGTTGACATCCGAAGTCTTCAGCCAAAAAAAAACATTAATCCATGTGCGATTTCGTGATAAATATATGTTTAAGAACGAGTTTGTGTGTTGTTAGTTAAACGTGATACCATGGATTTAATCGCAGTACTAGAGAAAACGGTGTCTCCAGGTTTGTTGCCACAATTTTAGCGATATTTCAAAACGCTTCAAATGTTTGATGATCATGACGATCATTCGAAAAATACACAAATGCATACATTTATTCGAACTAGTATTGTCATAACCTTGTATTGTTATCCATATTTCAGACACCTCTGAACTTGAAACCGCTCAACAATTTCTAGAAGGCGCTGCACAACAGAATTTAGTAAGTCGATTCGCACGAATATTGAGAAACCAAGATGGCGGCTTGGCTGGAGAGCATGCACGATAACTAAGTCCAATATATTCCTAAAGTTTTAGTCATAGCTAAAGTCTTAGCCAACGAGTGCATATCTGCTACGAATCCTTCTCAGTTTCAAACAATATTGAGATAGTGTATAGTTTTAAAATGCTTTAAATATAAAGATAATATTGGATTATGATTAGTCCAGCTGGAAAGTAACTTGGATTTTGTAGGGTCGGTCAGAATATGAACTTCGATCACAAACGCCAACCATTTCACCTAAGTTCAGGTATAGATTATCATTGGTGTGATTCCCGTTGCAACTTAAAACATCAACTCGCTCGTGTATCAACCGATGACTCGGGATCTTGCTCTAGTTAGAAATGTGCTGGATATGACAAAGATCGATGTCCAGGTGGCCTTGTATTTGGCCATATACATGGCCACGTAGTGATAATGCTTCGCTATTCTCCCTTCACCGGCCATAATGGTCCCATGCATGCTAAGGTTTCAGATTCCGCAGCCAACTTCTGCGGCACGGAAGTCAACACCATATCTCAAATTTCTCGCATAAACAGGTTGGGGAAAAGTGCCAAACGAGCTATAATAGCTCCTTCCAGCTATTATAGCTAGAATGAGCTATCTGCTTATAGCTAGATCGAGCTATATTGCATGTAATTTATCAATAGTTTAATAATTACACATTTCCGACAGTAGTTGTTGAAATGACATCATTAGTTAACTCATATTTACTCATCACCAGTGGAAAATTTAACTTTTATCACGGAAAAAAGAAAATGTCAATAACTCGAATATAACATTGATTTTCAGATTTGTAACACCAGATTATCTATCTATGTTGATTTCCGACATGAATGGGTACAATTAGTTTGCAAATTCATTAATAATAAGTGAGATTGATGTTTCTACTGGTGCAAACTTCCTAAAATTATTAGCTCCTTCTAGCTATTATAGCTCGGTGTAGCTATTATAGCTCGTTTGTGAGTTTCCCCTACCTGATAAAAGCACATGGCAGTCAATTTTCACGTTCCTCTGCATATAGTTATTCCATGTGCCCAAACACTCCATACATCTCGCTCTCGACCGTTGCTCACGCATGTGCTGTCGATACTGCACTGATTGGTCGGATCGTTTTTTCCATATGATATATAAAATGGGAACATTTACAGAAGTGGAAAGTGAGTGAGAATTTTACTCATTATCATCTGCTCTTTCCACTTATGTTCCCACTTTTATATATTATGTGTCAAAAATGATCCAACCAACCATTGCAGTATCGACAGCGCATGCGTGAGCACCGGTCGAGAGAGAGGGGGGAGGTATGGAATGTTAAAACACATGGAGTAACTATACAGAGGTATGTGAAAATTGACAGCGCCATCGACACAACAAATGGATGAGCTATCTACGAAGGTGCGTTTTTATGTACTGCCATGTGCTTTTATGCAAGAAATTTGAGATATGGTGTTGACTTCCGTGTTGCAGAAGTTGGCTGCGGAATCTGCAATCTTAGCATGCATCGGTACCATTATGGCCGGTGAAGAGAGAATAGCATATAGCATTATCACTACCCGGCCATAAACAGGGCCAAGCCTTGTATCTGATGAATATTACGTGTATTCGCAAAAACGTGGCATAGTTTGATGGATTGTCCATTTATCAATCCAAAATGCATGTACTTGTAACTGTTTTTCGTCGCAAATGGGTGAAAGATTCCCGCAGCGACGTTAAACTCCATATTCACTCACTCAATGTAACTGTTTTGATAGAATAATCATGGAAGGGAGTTGAGAAACAAGGACATCAACATTCAGTTTTCAAACTGCATGTGCTGCCAGTAAGAAACCAATCTGAGTGCTCTACCTTATTAATATTTCGCTTTCAGCCAGAGCTCCTCAAGCAGCTGTCTGATGTCTTGAAGCATGGAGGCAACAGCCCTGTGGCCCGGATGCAGGCTGGCCTCCAACTCAAGAATGCACTTTACTCGAAAGATCCAGCCATCAAATTACAGTATCAAAAGAGATGGCTTCAGTTCCCACCAGATGTCCGGGATCACCTGAAACAGAATGTAAAGGAATTAAACTGAATTTATGTTTAATATTTTAAAGTTTCATCAGTGTCATTGACTCATCACTGTCCTTGTGTGTATGTGATTTATTGTTTTCTCCATGTTTTGACCGTTGCAAATGGGTGAAAGATTCCCGCAGCAATGTTAAACTCCATAATCACTTGCTTGATATTTTGAGGCTATATGAACAGATGAACAGTGTTTGAAATTACTGCTGTTAGTGAAAGATTATAGAAAGAGACTATAATATAAACCCCATTACCAAAAAAAAGGAAGAAATTACTGCTGGAAAAAACCCATGAATTTCTACTGGCACTTGGGATAACTTTAGCATTGGGAGAAATGGCCGGTCCAGCGATAATTTTGAACACTGTATTTGAACACAATTACCTAAATATTATTCTGGTCAATACAAATGTTAATGTTTGTACATTTCAGACATTGGCAACACTGGGATCTGAGACTGTTCGTCCTAGTTCTGCAGCTCAATGTGTGGCTTATATTGCATGTGCCGAGTTGCCTTCAGGCATGTGGCCAGAGCTTATTGCCAGTCTCACACAGAATGTCACAAATGCAACCAGCACAGAAATGATAAAGGAAGCCACTCTTGAGGCTATTGGTTATATATGCCAGGACATAGTAAGTATTTACTGTGAAATTACTTGTAACTTGCTTGTCAATTGTATTTTCATCTGAATTAAAGTTATCTATGTAATAAAAAGTTTATGTTATAAAAAGTAGTAACGATCACAAGAAAATTGTTTCTCTTCATTATTATCACAGATATCTTCATCGTATTTCACTTTACCATTTATTTGGTATTATGTTTGTTTCACTTGTCTGTTTTTTTTAAAAACTTCTGTTAGCTATGGGGAACCCGATCTGTGATGACTGTCGCTGATATTATTACATGTCTAGGAGACTAGGTGATATATGCCTTTGTTTGTTTGTTTTCTTCTTTCTGGAGGAACCCGAGATTCTACAAGCACAATCAAACGACATTTTGACAGCTATTGTTCATGGCATTAAGAAAGATGAACCAAGGTTTGTACTGTAATGTGAACCACATAATACACAATCTATTTTTCATATAAAGGGCATAAACATACCTACCAATTACATATCAAATTAGGTAATTTGTATTCCATATTTGATGAGTTTGCACACTATTCTTCCTGCCTTTAACCCTATCCCTACTGGATTATGCACA
This sequence comes from Lepetodrilus ovalis, assembly GCA_032361185.1. Lineage (NCBI taxonomy): Eukaryota > Metazoa > Mollusca > Gastropoda > Lepetellida > Lepetodrilidae > Lepetodrilus > Lepetodrilus ovalis. The sequence goes on from JAUTBQ010179229.1 coordinate 4,787, forward strand.
GGCACAGCTCTTTGGAGCATCACTGGTTGCCTTCAGCATGTATTGGATTAAAAGATGGCCTGATAATAAGCAAAAACTACTCTTATGACTAATAATAACAAAGTATTTTATTTCTGCATTTATTATTTCATTTTTCAGTAATCATGTTCGGTTGGCAGCCACAAATGCTTTACTCAATTCCTTGGAATTCACTAAAGCTAACTTTGATAAAGATGTGAGTATGATGCTTTTCTATTTCGCTGCTTTGTCCTATGAACTATTGGAGATTTTTTCTGAAATATTTGCAATCGTTTTTGTCTAATGCTAATGTTTATTTCCTCAAGTATTTTGAATTGTAAATTTGAGTGTGAAAGGAAAGTCATAGAAATTATATAATTAGGATGTATCTTTGTCATGTACAATTATTGTTGTATATGATGGACAGTGGACATGTTTTACTAGTTCACTGAGATCGGTATCTTCAGCAAATTGTATACAAGTCTCATTATGTTCTATCTGTGCTTTTCAGACTGAACGGCACTTCATAATGCAGGTTGTTTGTGAAGCCACCCAATCCACAGACACCAGGGTATGTGTAACATTTTCCTTTATCATTGATTTTTCTTGGTTTTCTTTTTGGCAGCATGTTATGAAACTAACCAAAACACGTTTGTTGTAGGTAAGAGTTGCTGCCCTTCAATGCCTTGTGAAGATTATGTCTCTCTACTACCAGTACATGAAACATTATATGGGACCGGCTCTCTTTGCTGTAAGTAGCTTTCTAAAAAGAAACATCTTTATTCTTCCCAATATGCGAGTGTTGGCTACTGATCTTCACCAAAGTATGCCGTTTACATATGTTTTTAAACTTGTCTCCAGGCTACAAGATTATTTATCTTTAGCATGCGGTCACCAATGATGAGTTATAATTGCCTTTCTTGGAGTGATTGTCTGTGATCCAATTTTTATTACTGAGGTGACACTTAGGTTTACAATTTTGTTTACCATAGGAAAACATTTTCTTAGTGGGTTAAAGTAACTAAGCAAAAGTTTTAACATGCAAACCATATATCTGAAAGTTGTTTGTGAGATAGTTAATGACAGATTTACTTTGTAGATAACAATGGAGGCGATGGAGAGCGATGTGGACGAGTAGTTAATGACAGATTTACTTTGTAGATAACAATGGAGGCGATGGAGAGCGATGTGGACGAGATCTCATTGCAGGGTATTGAGTTCTGGTCCACGGTCTGTGATGAAGAAGTCGACCTTGCTATAGAGCTGTCAGAGGTAGAGACATACATCTATCAATGTTAATTGTTTCATGTAATTGTTCATCTCCACATGAAGTCAACTGGAATGCTTTCAAGAAGCTTCCGTATTCACTATGAGAATTTCAGCCTCTTGTTAGTAATTCCGATTGCTACCTATATGAAACTGCCATGAATTAGTCTTGTTTTGAATAATAGTGAAAGGGCGTCATGGAGATCTTGTGTCCATACTGATTAGTAGACCAGAGAAAGATGGGTTAAATTATCGATCGACATAAGACAACATAGTAACTGAATATTTCTTTTTTCTTCAGGCTGCTGAGCAAGGGAGACCACCTGAACGTACCAGCATGTTCTATGCCAAGGGGGCCCTACAGTACCTTGTGCCGTTGCTTCTGGCCACCCTAGCTAAGCAGGTGAGTTACAGATAGCAAGAGACTAGTCATGTGTGTTAGTTGATCTTTGTACACTGTCAGAACCATATGTAGATGCAACTTCTCAATTATTGCATTTATTACAAAAGCTTGTCACATGGGAGAAAAATGCTTGCATGAATGTCAAACTGATGCTGATGTATAAAGTACTTGGGAATGTTTAAAATGTTTTCATTATGGGTGTACAATTCCTGCATCAACGTTAAACTCAATCACTCACTCACTGAAATGTGTACCATTCAAATATGGAATTTATAAGCTTCTAAAGATTCGAGGAGTCTCTGGATATTGATTTGTATCAGAAATCAAAGTGATGATATTGTGTGTGATCAGGACGAGGCTGATGACGACGACGAGTGGAACCCGTGCAAGGCGGCTGGTGTCTGCCTGATGCTGATGGCATCCTGCTGTGAGGATGAGGTAGTACAGTACGTCCTGCCATTTGTACAGGAAATGATAGACGATCCCAACTGGAGGAGACGAGATGCAGCTGTCATGGCTTTTGGTAAGGCCTCAGTGTTTGTGAATGAAGTTGTCGTGGCCTTTTTTTTATTTAGTGGCTCGCTATCCAGATGTCAATTTAGATGGGGGCGGGATGTAGCGCAGTGGTAGAACGTTGTGCTTCGGAGCAAAATGTCCTGAATTCAAATCCAGCCCCATGGTGGCCCGTCATCAATTTCGCAGAAGTTGCATTTCTGATGTGATATTGATAGGATGCACTGTCTGTAGAGTGGCACTACAGTTATCATCCTTGGTCTGTCAGTACCAGCCTATGCTCGCAGGCTTACTACAACATTCAGAGCTGCCGATGTTGTGGGTTTCCTCCTGCCCTAAACTGACAAGTCGTGATGTTGGTGAAAGATTCTAGAAAGTGACAAACCACATTACCAAAAAAAAAATTCAAATAAATAAATTTAGATTTCCATTCATGTTACTAACAATAATGATTGCTTTTTGTGACTTTTTATTTCAGTCCTTGCATTTGGGTGAATAAATACATTTTATATTTTACCTTTCAGTGTCTAATCCATGATTATTTCAGGTTCGATATTGGAAGGACCTGATCCAGCGAAGTTGAAACAGATTGTAGAACATGCCATGCCAAAACTGATATCGTTGTTGAAAGACCCAAGTGTAGTTGTTCGAGACACGGCTGCGTGGACTGTCGGTCGCGTCTGCGAGATCCTGCCCGATGCTGTCATCAACGACCATCTTCCAACTCTACTATATGCTCTGGTGGAAGGACTGTCGTCCGAGCCAAGAGTTGCAAGCAATGTCTGTTGGGTAGGTTCATTATATGCTACGTGGCTTCTGGTTTCATCATGATCATCACTTAAGAATTGTGTTCACATGCCTCCAGACTAAGCTTTTGAGGTACTAATCAGGGCAAGTTGCAAAGCACTAAAGGTACTATATGTAGAAAACAATAAGTTGCCCGAAGTGAAATATAACTTGCCCCTGTACATCGGGCATAGGTTTGTCTAGAGCCTTGGTTCTTGAATGTTTTGCAGTAACTTAGCAGGATAGATGTTAACATTATCCCAATGGGTTGGGCCATTTCCTCCAATGCTTATTAGGCACAGGCACATCTCTGTGTTAAGAATTTATGAGCTGGTTTACATTCATGTTTATTGTAAACATTTATAATTTGTTTCACTATTTGGGCTAATAAATTTTAGAGGTAAATTTCTATGACTGAGTAGCTCATTTTTGTTGTCCTTAGTTGTTGTATGTCAATTCTATTCTGTATTTCTATTCCAGGCATTTTCGAGTCTGGCAGAAGCTGCATTTGAGAATGCAGAAACTACAGAAGAGAATTCTGAACCTGAAACATACTGTCTATCATCATCCTTTGAACAAATCGTCCAACAACTCTTGGTGACAACGGACAGGTACACATCTCCACAATAGTGGACTTATTTTCATCAACAACATTTTTAGTTAAAAATGTTATCACTATTCTGTGTCATGCCAATATTGTAGATATTCCAACCGATATACAAGGCTTGATAATGTCTGTTAGTCAGACTTCCAACTTGGCAGTGCAATAGTGAAACTGTCCATAATAATTGGAAGGTGATTTTTGAATTTGAAAGAATACTAACATGTGGATTAATACACACACAAAAAAGTCATGCAACCCTGAATTCAAATCCAAATACCATTCATTCTCTTTTTACAATACCCTCCATGTAAAGGAATTAAGAAAAAAATACATAGTACATGTATGTTGAAATATGAGATTGCTTTTTCAGACGGGATGGAAACCAAAACAATCTCCGAAATGCTGCATATGAGGCATTAATGGAATTGGTGAAAAACAGTCCAAAGGTATGTTTGTTATTCAATAGATATGGGCTAGGTTACCAGTTGCATTTGTCTAGATTTGTGTCTTTTTTGTTCATGGAAATTGTCGCAAATGGGTGAAAGATTCCTGCAAAGACGTTAAACTCCATAATCACTCATTCATTCAATGGAAAATACATGGAGAATTATCTAAGTAACATTAATTATAGGATATGAAAATTCTGCTAAAATTTTTGTGCTTGCATGTGAAATCTTTCTTTCAGGATTGCTATGTGACAGTTCAGAAGACAACAATGATAATATTGGAACGGTTACAAAGTGTCCTCCAAATGGAAGTAGGTGAAACTAATGATAGAATGTGACGACTTCACACCCTATTAACTTTAGGAGCTAAAGGTATACAATCACATATCCATGTAAAACAAAGCAAATTCACTGTCATCGTTCTTGTAATGGTGCAACATGATTGGGAGAGATAAATGGCATGTACTTTAAGCTGCAATGTGCTATTTGTGTACCATATTTAAACTGATTTATTGTCTTTTTGTTAATTTTCAGAAGGCCATTCAATCGTCGTCCGACCGTGTTCAGTTTAATGACCTCCAGTCTCTCTTATGTGCCACCTTGCAGGTAATGCTTGACGTAATACTAACTTGTACATAAACATTAATTTGCGCATTAAAACTGAAAACAACACATTAGGTCTGCTAGGGGCTTTGAATGATGCATATGTGACGGCATGAGGGCAAATAAAGCACCTCGTCGCAACCTGGCTCGGTCTACTCAGTACCACGTGGTTTCTGTCCATCCGCAATGCGCAGGTATCTAGCCAATTTGTGCCAGTTGCCAGATAACAGCACAACCGGCGCCCTTTGCTAGAAATAAGATAAAACGACCTAGTCACTTAAGTACCCTAAGCAGTGCATGCCAAACCTAACCGGCTTTGCTAAAAGAAATGCCACTATTATATAAAAGCTGGCAGTGATGAAAGCGTGTACATAATGATAAGATACATGTTCAGTTTACGGTCGCTCATATTGCTTACGTTTAAGTTGTCGCTGCTTGCAAGAGTTGTACTTTTCAAATGTTACATTGGAGTAAGTATGGCTTCTGTAAATGCACAATTAAACGTAATGTGCACTATTAGTAATTTCATGTAAGTGGGAAGCCACTTGTAAACGTTGCCAAGAAGCAATCACAATAGATACAAATTTTTGAAATAATTTCAAAACAGTTAATCACTTCTCTCCTCTCTCTCCTTTTCTCTGAAGCTCTGTATGGATCAAATTTTTTTTGTCCATTTTTCTGTTGGCCTTGTTGAGAAATATGCTGATTTTTTTGTTTTAGTTTTACTTCTATCACATTGGTTGTAGAATTACTGCAAGTAGTGTTAAATAGAAACAAAATGGCAATAAATTACTCTTGCACCCTTGCAGAGAGAGTGGAATAAGTACTCATAGGGTGCGAGAACTAGCCAAAGGTTAACTTTTTATCCATATCTACTAATTTTATCCATATCTACTTCTCACATTGCAGAGTGTTCTTAGAAAAGTGACGCCAGAAGATGCCCCCCGAATCTCCGACCAGATAATGAATGCACTGCTCCAGATGTTCCAGGCTGGTGGTGTTCAAGAAGACGCTCTCTATGCTGTGACGACGTTGATGGAAGGTACACGTTGTGGACGCTATATGAGTAGTGAATGTAGAGTCCATCTTGTTCAGTCTCGTATTTTTCGTCAGTAATGGTGATATTTATCCCACTTGTTAGTGAGTGGTTTGATAATATTTCCATTAGGCATCATTTGGCATTTGTTAAAAGTTCATGATGTAATGAAAAGTCCTGAATGCATTATCTGTCACTTCATGGTGTACTGTCTTACCTTCTGGCTACTGAATCATTTCCAATGTTTCTCACTTGGTTGCTCACTATTTAAAGCATACTGTCACAGATGGTTGACATATATAACAGACTACTGTCTTAAAAATGTACTTGCCTGAATAGTGATACAAATAGCAAATTCTTGCAAAAAAGAGGCATGAATTTCTACTAGCCCTTAGGATACCTTTAGCATTGGGAGAAATGGCCTGGACTAATGGGCGAGTATTAATTTCCATCCCTGCTTACACTTATTTTGTTCACCCTAAAGTTTTTGTTTACTTATTCTCCAACACTTGATAACTAATTAGTGATTTAAATAGAGGGGTTCATTTGAAAATCAGCAATGTTAAAGGTGTCTGTATGACCCCCTGAATATTGTAGATAATACACAGCGGATTTGGATACAAGGTGGGGTCAGTCGTGGATCCCATTTATATTTTCGTTATTTCCCTGTAATATCGTATAA
>JAUTBQ010179240.1:0-11121 GCA_032361185.1 Lepetodrilus ovalis
CGTAAATAGTCTCAGACTGAAATTCGTTTGGTCATTATCTAGGTCTATCAACCGTGATTGTATGCCTTTAAATGGTATTATGAAAATCAGTTTACTGGAAACTGAGTCTGGACATGGTTTAGGTATGCCTGTTTTCTATAGTATAGCTTTTGCTAAACCAAGAGTCTGGGTTTTCGTAGACCAAGACTAACCTTAATCCACGTCTACACCGTGTTTGATAATAATTGGGCCAATGGGGGACTACAAGCAAACAGAAAGCATTGGGAAAACACAATTTGAAATGAGTAAGCTAAGAAACATACAAATATAGTCTGATTGACATGAAAGGTCAGATTTGATTGGCTAGAAAATACAGTCATGATCTCATTTGAACGAAATGATTACTCTGCAATGATGGAAAGAAAAATGTAATGATCTTGATTGAACAAAATGATTACTTCGTGATAACAAAGCCATTATCTATTGTTTATCCTGGTTAGTTTCAATTTCAGAAAAATCTCATGGTGAGAAAAGTATGTCATGTAAAGTTACTTTACACATTAATAACTGACTATTCTACTTATGTGTTAATGACAAATATCGACACAAGAATGTATGAATTAACTGCAATACTGTGAAGATGTTAATCTGATGTTTATAGGAACTACTGGTAAATCTACACAAATATTCTTTGAATTCACATGGAAAAAAATACTTTCTACTTTAGTTTGACATTTGATTAAAAGTCTTTATACGAATTTACCATTAAAAAAATAAATAAAATATTATCAATGTGAATGTGACCATAATAATACCAGCTCGTTATTGTATTCAAACAGTGGAAATACGGTCAACATATCTACACAAGTCTGACAGTGAGCATCTAAAATTAAATCTCGCAGAAAACAAAAACATTTATATCCAATTCCTCCAGCAAGTGTCACAAGTTGATTGAAACACTGCAGAACAATAACTTCTTCTGCTCCTCAACTCCAAGACAAGACCGATATTAACCGTTAACCATCTCTTCAGCCATACCCTTCACCAACACACGCACACACACAAGCTTCATCTTTCAAGACCCAATTTCTACAAGAACTTAAGCAGCAATTTACAGTATATCATCTTCCACTGCCTCAACTTCTTCTACCGCCATGTTTGTTTTCTTCCTGTCTCTTTTTTCTTCCCATCCAAAAACCAGATGGCCTAAAAAATAATCTCCATCACCATTAGCTCTCATCAGTACATATGCAAAATTTCCTCTATGTTTATCTGGCTAAATGGGAGATTTTGCAGCCTTTTCCCTCGCATCTTGCAGTAAAAGCGTAGGGCAAAGTTATTCTCCCTGCCTCACCACAGAAGGATAAATAAACACCTATTATTAAAGCCATGGTTTATTAGTCTTGTAAACTAGATAAATCTGTCTTGGCAGGGGAAAGGTTCAGGTGTATTAGCCTTAATTTCCAGGTCACACATTGTACAAATATCAAGTGATCTGGCTACTGAACGGCTGTAGATAATAATAATAATATCCTAAAACATTGAAACATTAATGAGCAGTGATATGAAAAATTTACTTGGATAAAAATCCTAATTTACCCCAAAAAAATTGCAAGCACATTATTGTCTCATCTAGATCAAGATTGATAGTATATATGTCATAGACTTGCTAGAGTGTTCAAAGAATATGAAAAACAATAGGATAGGGTCTGTATGACAAGATATGGCATCCACAATGAAAATCAAAACAAAAAATACATAAGTATTTTCCTAATGACATAGTATGGCTTTAGACTCTATTATGAAACATTAACAGTAATACAACAGCTCAAAAACAACTCTTAAATAGACATTTTCAACCACAAAAATATCTGCTGAAATATGGACACTCTCAAACAATCACAAATAATTGTTCTTCAACACCTTTTCATCTCATGGAAACTATTAATTTCAACAAGCACTTTGATATATCCTGTTTTGCTTTCAAATTGATAGGTAACTGAAAATATGTAATTAATAGATAACTCTGAAAATATGTAATTCATTATAAAAACCCTTAGAGTCTAACAGTCTGCCCCACTTTTGTTGGCAATAAACTAACCATACTTTCCGTTAAGTTTTTCCTAAAATATATACTTTTGCGTTTTATTTTGGACCGGTACGAACACCCTAATCCTTTTACCCCTGGCATCGCTGAGCTTGGTTAAGTGCTTACAGCTGATAATAGTATCCCATTGAAGTTCTGAAGGCAAGGTTGTACATCATTAGGGACAGGGCTCATTATAGAGAAAATATGCACATCCATATGGAAATTACTTTAGCAGTTATGTGGAGGAAAGGAGGTATTCTAGAGCAGCTTAGAGAGCTGGAAGCTGTGGGTGGTGGAGGTGATGCTGGACCAGGGCCTGTGCTGCTTCCACTCCTCGGCACATCTCGGCCCCCTGTCAGGCACAGATTGAGTCTTCATTTACGGGGAAAAAGACGCGGAATCGTTTTTTCCCCGTGCCGCTCGGTATCTGGAAATTAAATACAGCACCAGAGGGAGGCTCTCGTTACTTCCTGTTGGACTAGAACCAACGTTAATGGTGCAGAAAAATGTAATAACATATTTTGAAAAAATGTTAAGTGTGCTAGGAGATACATATGTCAGTGTTAACGTACAGGGTGTTGTGTGTGTGTCTGTGTTTACTAAGGTTAGGTGAAGAATTGTAGATTCCTGTGTAGGTGAAGAATTGTATATGCCATTGTTTACTAAATCTAGGTGAAGCATTGTTATATGTTTGTAAGGTTTAAGTCAAGAATTTTGCAGTACAAGTTACAGTTCTCATTGATATCTCTGTTCTTACTTATCGCAAGATAAAAAAAAAAACTTAGGAAAATATTTAAAACTAGTGGAAATGTGGAAAATGTGGCTTGTTGCCCAGTATACATTCTGGGTACTGGGTAGACTCCATATACTTTCAGGTAAAATATATTTAATTATATGACATTAAGTTTTATAAATGTTAAAAAAATTAAATTAATAATAATAATTTATTTTGTTTTATTTATTTCTAAATCAATAAATTAATTAGAAATTCATTAAGATAACAATTACGGTATGCAAATTTGACATGTTCAATTGAGATCTGACAGGTCTATAATAGATCAAAATTATTTCAACAAGCTAAGAAAGAAATTGAGCCAATGAGGTGATAACAGAGATGACCCCACTTGCTGCACAGAAGATCAGAGAGTTGATACTTGTGTTGTAAGACGCAAGAGATCACACCCTTATCCAGAATAGTAGATAAACTCTGTAAAAATCACAGCTCCTTGTTCATATAAACACCATGTGGCTTGATAAGGTCTGTCACTCAGTAGAGTCGTACATTTCGTATTAACCCTCAAAGTATCAACAGGTATATTTTCAATATAGAACCATCAAACAGTAAAATATTGATATTATTACACATATTTAGTGATGAACACTTTAGACATATTTTAGTCATTATTTTGCTATGAATAAAGATGGCTTGAAAGGACGTACATCTCTGGCAACATTGATGTTAAAGAAAGATAAATTCAACATCCCTGGAGAAAAAAAGAGAGTTAAAAGGATACATGATATTTCAGGAGGTCTTCCTGTCAAACTCTGGCTTCAGTGAAATAAATTACAAGATATTAAACAGATTTCATTTCCTGTATTTTAATTACACAAACTTGATCCCTTATCATAATATATTGCTTTTCTACTAATATTTATTTTTCAAAGTAAAAGCTAAGACGGCTTGTTCAAGAGGGACAATCAAAGGGGTTGACATGATGATAAATACTGTAGACAGGCATGGGAAAAAATGTGATTGAAAAAATAGAATTGGTTTCCAAAGAATTTATATATATTATCACATGAGCTGGACATCTGATCACAATATACCAAGTCTAGGTTACAATGTAGTACAGTAAATTGAAAACTATTTCGTGTAAGCGTGATGATAAGACAGTGATAAATCGTCCAATATGAAAATTACCACACTCTCTTAAATGTCAATGTTTTCAAATATGATTTTCTATCTGGTTTCTATTATATGTACATCAGTTCATTGTTGACTTTCTAGTGATAAATTGGTCCTTACTAGTAATTTCCCTTTCATAACGATAAAACATTTCCGTAATTTTGTATGTTTGTCAACTTAACTACTGGTACTCTTGACCAACTTAGACTCCACGTAATTCATAGTACAACAACTTTTGAAATCATAGTATAACTTTTGAAATCATAGTACAACAACTTTTGAAATAGAAAGGAAACAGAACATGAACAGAAAACAACTAATAGAATGGAAACAATTCAACAACATGGCAAGGGAACAGAACATGAACATAGAAAGAAAACAGAACATGGCCAGGGTACAATAATATTTAACATAGAAAGGAAACAACAGAAACAAGGACAGAGAAAGAAAACAGAACATGGCCATTGCACAACAATATTTGACATAGAAATGAAGCAGAAAACGAACATAGAAAACAACACATTCAAAGGAAATGATTCATTTACAGAAAGAAAAAAAACAATGACTAAAAAAGGAAATAAAAAAGGGAAATAGAACATTGAGATATATATAAAGGAAACAACATGGCCATTTTAAATCAAAGATTTCAATGAGCGCATAGCACTATTATATTTAATTAATAAATGCAAACTACATTCATTTAAGATATTTATCATCAATTTTATATCGCCAAAAATTCCTTTCCTTGATCCACATTGGGAGAAATTTGATCTAGCAGTTAGATGTTCAAAAGTTAAGATAATTAGAGCTATGTTCCTTTTATTCAAATAAAATATGATTATCTTTTTTTCATAATTATCGAGTGTTGGGTACCGGTAATAGGTACATCAGTAAATAACAACTTTTGGTTGGACAAATAAAACGCAAGTAGTCTAAGATAGATATTTATTTAACCATTATATAGGTCAACCATCTGTCCATAAATATTATCTGCATATTAACTGGAGTTTTTGCAACCAGCCTGGGCCTACTAGTCAGATATTTAATGCCACCTTTGCCAACCAAGTGAAACTTTGTTTAATTGGCTACAGGAAATAAGTAATCCCTCCACGAAACTGTTGGAGGTTTGCACTGTGTGAAACATTGGAACCAGCCAGAAATTGATGGAATAGATCACCTGTGGGGCAACATTCAATGGCAGCCAGAAATTGATGGAATAGATCACCTGTGGGGCAACATTCAATGGCAGACTTATGCAGACTCAGAAATTAGTGGTAGGAACGAACCAATTCCATCACATGTTTATTTGTATATTAAAATACCTTAGAGAGTTTTATTTTTTTTAATTTCTATTTTCATTTTGACAAATCAAGACGTATTTTTTTTCCAGAAAGATTGTTTCTTCTAGATTATCATTAATTCTCACCTGCTAACTGCAAAGATATCTCGCAAAGCTGTCGACTGTATTTTCAGATTGATTTTTCCAAACTGTCAATGATATCATTTCCTTTTAAATTTCTAAGTACTTTGATAATATATTTTTGAAGTTGGATCCAATGTGTAACTATGGTAACCAATGGCCTAGATAATACACAGACATTTCTAGCTAGTCTTGATTCCAACATAAACAAAGGAAAATGGGGTCTTAACAACATGTTATTCAAAAAGATATAAATATAATATTTTCTTCATAATGGCAACATTGGAAGTAAAAACATAAAATAAAATAAATATTCTGAGATTGAATAGATTGAATCTTGTATTTTATGAATCCAAGTATTTATTAAGATTTACTGACAATGTACTAGCTGTTAATTCACTGCAATCTATTGCTAATTTACTGCAATGTCCATTTTTTTGTTCAGTGTCTCCTCGATATAAAGCTGAATTTGGGGTCCGCGACATACCCCAGCCTTATAGTACCAGTAAATAACAAAAATAAAAATGGGATCCACATCTGACCCAGCCTTATATCCGAATCTTCTCTGTATCGAACAGCCTTATATTGAGGGGACACTGTATTTGTATATCAAAGCCTGACAAAATGGAAAAATAAAAGAAATTAAAAAATAAAACAAAAATAAAAGAAATTATTTAAGATTTAAAACCTCTGGGGAAAATAATAATTCACATCTTCATGTACTGAGATTACAGGTCAATGTTCCCATAATTTCCAGCTAGATGTTCTGTTCTGAGGAGGTACATACACACATACACAGCAGGTTACAGATGGCTTCTTAGGCCTGCATCACCCAAAACACACACACTTATAGCCATCAAACAATGAGCACAACTAACACATTAGTTTTCTCCTCCAGGCTTGAGAAATGTGTGGAGACATGGCATATACCATTAATCTACGTGATGTCTCTGTAGACAGTCAGAGTTGTATACAGATTGGGCTGTGGATGGGGGTGGGATGGAGGGAGAGGAAGCCAATATTGAGGAACCTACTCTGTAACACACGACCACACACATACTCTGATGCACGCACGCACGCGCACACACACACACACACACACACACACACACACACACACACACACACACACACACACACACACACACACACACACACGCACCACTTCCATATCGATACAGATCGATTCCACACCACCGTCCAGATGTCATCACACATGCCCCTTGCACTCTTGCCGTTAATCTAGTTAAATCCCATTCATAACTTGGATCACGTATGCCACCTGTAAAATCATGGAGAAATTAGCATTCACCAACTGACCTCGACACTCTCCCCAGAGTCCGGTTCTGTCATGTTTCACCTGTAATCAGCGGCGACTTCAAACAACAGGTAAACCAGGTAAATAATACCAGAGAGTCTGTCGCAGTTCCATGTCTGACAAAACTATAAGGCAGCGGTACACTCATGTACACACACACAGCGTAAACAATGCGTAGCACTACACTCCGGTTGACGCCGAGCGTTCCACGCGAATGGCGTCTTTGTTCCCACCAACGGATTACTTGCACAGGTGACGGTACAAACCGCTGTAGTCACCCCGCGTTGTCGGACGACAAAACACTGACCTGGTCGAACGCAATGTCCGTACATACATCCAGCAACGGGTCCTACCCCTTGGGATACACCGCCGCCATATTGATAGGCCGAGGTGTGCACAGTGATTTCCAATTATCGATCTCCGGTTAATCAATGTAATGCTGTAAAAACGCTAAGTCGGTCGGTATTTTCTCCCCATTTTGTCGAAGGTATAATGCGAGCGAACAAATATTTATCAAACGTTCAGTTTCACGGCTTGCGCCAGTCTAATCTATTGTCGTTGAAAACACTCGATCTTTCCCGTTCCTGAATATCAATGATTGATATCGGCCCGGCAATGCAGGAGCTTAATTGAGTTTAAATGCATGTGCGTGATCGGACAAAGCACAGAAAAAAAGTCGGATCATTGTTGAGTTGCCCCGATCATTGTTGTGCTGAAAAGAGTCGGACTTTCACACCGTATTTCACGACGTTCTGTTAGCACGTGGGAGTGAATATGCCTTCAAGATGGACTGATATGGGGTAAACGGTTGGTCGATATATACAGTAGGGCAGCAATTATTGCAGAATAACGATTATCTGCATGAATGTATAGAACATGACGAGATTCGATCCTGTATACTGACATACACTATTATTTCAATAGAGACAACTAGGACAAGACAAGTAGGCCTACATTCGACTGGTATATTGAAATCGAACTATAGGAACATCCTTTCACTGTACGTAAATTCCGTTTAAAAACTGCGTGTCTGATTAACCGTTTGTTTTATCCGAACGAGGTCGGACTTAACCACCATATTTATTACCCCTGGAATACAGTTTTCAGTTGATTGGAAAAGAGTTTATTTTTTAAGAGATAATATTGTTAAAACTAGTAATTTTCATAACGAAAATTTGTTTTGAGAAATCTAACACAGAACTGCCAATGCCTCGGGAGTAGTAATCTTGAAATTCCTTATATATATTCTTTCCGAACACCCGAATGTTTTTGTCTTCACCTTAGCGACATAACAGAGGATTTGTTTTTCGCAAATAATTAATATTCCACGTCTCCTCTCTAGCAGCTTTACGTTTCATTATCTCCTCCACATGGCTCCATTCAACCCAAAGACTATTCCCCGGGGTCCGTCCTTGCGAATGTACATTACGGCTTATACCATTAAACTATCCGTATCTACCCCAGCGCAACAATAGAGAAGATATATACCTCTGTTCATAATGAGAGCCCGAATAATGGTCGTATTTCATGACAACTAGGTCTATTACGAAGCATCACAATCGCCTAAAAACAGGCTTAATGATTTCCATTAGGTCCTCGTAAGGACAATGCGACACGCTCTCAGAGAGGACATTTATTCAAAGATAATGACAGCCGTCCATACCATATAATGATATATTCCACCCTTTTTTCAGGACGACACCGAAATATTTATGTATCAATATTAATTTTCTGAGACTTAGAAGAATACTACGTTGACGATGGGTAATGATCGGTCACGCCATATTTACATGGTTACCAGCGTAAACAAATGTACTATTGCATAGCAACTATTTTGCGTCCATAGTTACCAGCGTCTACTTTCTGGATTAGAACCACAATTACTGCCAGTTCTAAGTAATCAGCGTGAAATAGTCCCGTATACGGTGTCACATATTTATATATAGGAAAGTATATGCACTGTGTTAACCCTGTCTCAATCACACATCGGAATGGCAATGCGGAAATTACGAAAGATACTCAATATCGTATAGGCCCACATACAGGAAAATTCATATGTACCGTGTGTAGGCATCTAGAAAATAATACTCCATTCAAATCACATAAACCACAGGTAGTTACGATATAGAATTTAAAGATTTATATTTCATGTAAATAGCTTCTTCTTAAAAAGCATAAGTATCAGAGATAGTTGACCTATATAACGGACAAACGAATTTCTATCTGAGAACACTTAATTTTGATTAATCCATCCAAACGTTTTAACTTACTGATGTACTTATTCCCCAACAATCGATATTTATCAAAGATTTCATAATTATCTGACCTTTGGAACATATAACTGCTAAATCGAATTCCCCGCAATGTGAATCGACGAAAGGGATTTTGGCGATATAATATTGATGATAAGTATTACAAATGAATGTAGTTTGCATTTATTACTCAAAGATATAGTGCTACGCGATCACTGAAATCAGTGATTGTACGCCTTCAAGCGTTCTTCAAGTTTAACCGTCTCCTGAACCTTTCCGACTGTATACCCGGTATATGCGCACCATTTATATTGTAGTCGACATACATTTATTTAACTTACAAGCAGTTTTAAACGTTTGAACGAAACTTGTCCTACTCTCTTTCCGTCAATAATAATGTAACAAACATATATTACAGTAAACATGGTAAAACAAATACTAGTATTACATTAGCGACCATTAGTTTCCCCACGTTCAACTTCAAACGAGAGAAATCCTGCATGCGTATTATAATAGTCATAGTATTCTCTTGCTCAAGTGATGCTATTCACGTACGCATTTCAAACGCAAATTGACACTCCAATATGGGCAAGCCTGTCAAATATCACATCATGATCATTAACAGGTGAATTTAATGGATGAATTCTTGCTTTTGAAGGTGAACGTGGAAAAAACCTAAACGTATTTATTATTAATGTTTTGTCGCAACTTGGCAAAAGGTATCGCTTGCGTTCATGTATGTGTGACATTGTTACTATGGGGATATCAAAATAATCTTAGTAAAAATTACACCCTTAATTAATGGGTTGTTTTAATAGGCTGCTTCTCATTGGCGATTTACTTTAATTAAATTGATATCCAGGTAATCTGTAAGATGTGAACTATACTAACCTTTTGTAAAATGTGCTACAGTTCAGACGGGCTGATAACACAAACACGTCCAGTGTTTTTAATACACCAAGCCAACCGTATACAATAATTATCACCTCGAGTAGTAGCATTCTAAATCGCGGGAACAGGACACGTTACTCTAATTAAAACTGGATCTTCGACGTCTTTATGCTACATATCAGATTGAAGTGCTCAGAGCAGCAGCATGGCGGAGATAATTACTAATTAGACTGCAGTCACGAAATACATGCATGCAATGTTAGTTACGTCGTGAGAATATACTTGGCGATCAATGTCTTATGCAGCCACAAGATTTTATTTTATAAGCATATTGCATGTGTGGTGGTGGTGGTGATGACGACGACGACGACGACGACGACAACAACGATATACATGCCGCATATTTAGACATGGCGCTATATATATAGACAAAGATGAATTCAGGGATTAGATAGCGATAGAAACAGTAATATACAAAAGCATACAATCGTAGATGGTTGACCTATATAATGAACAAATGAATTTGTATATTAGACTACTTACGTTTGATTTGTTCACTCAATAGTGATTATTTCCTGATGTAATTATTCCCCAACACTTGATAGTTATCAAACAAAAAATCATATCTTATTATGATTAAAAGCAACGTAGTTCTAATTATCTTAATAATATTGTCTTTGGAACATATAACTGATAGATCGAATCCTCCTAATGTGGATCACTGAATAGGATTTTGGCGATATTAAATTGATAACTGTCAGAAATGAAAGAAAATTTTATTTTATTAGTTATTACTCAAACATAGTGCAACGCATTCATTGAAACCTGTGATAGTATGCCTTTAAAATAGAGATTAGCTTTGGAAATGTCTCGATTTTCAGCCAGTTTCATGTCAAGGAATAATAAGTTCCACAGAACAAGAGATTTGTGAAAGAAAGATCTAAATCCATAGGAAATTCGTCTACAGTCAGTCTGTTTGTACATATCGGTACATATGATAAATCCCCATGTATAAAAGCAATACGAGAGTGCTATAGGTTTCGCATATGAGAGACCTTATTGTAACGATACCGTGTAGTTTTTGTAACATTCATTTGTTTGTTAATAAACACAACGAAACGGGGAACCTGTGTGATTAAACTGTCCATTCTGGAAAAGAAAATATACCCAGAAATGTATCATACTATATATATTCTTACCCATAAGGGCAAGCATATGCCGTTTCGTAATATATTGATACGAACCGTATGGTCAGTATCACTTGAC
>JAUTBQ010179251.1:0-66849 GCA_032361185.1 Lepetodrilus ovalis
TTTTTGTGCAGTGATTTTATCTTGGCTCCTACATGACCAATCAATTGTTTGTCTATTCCCTCTAGAGTAATCATAGGATTTGATCCTTTTTTCATTATAGCTTGTAGTTTTATTTCGGGAGGGATAGCTATAAATATACTGTGTGAATAACCTATACTGAGTTCCAAAATATTATCTTGAGATATAGCTTTATACCCCACTCCCACCAGCTCTAGGTGTCGAATATACCCTGTACAAACTCCTGTTACCATATTTGCAATAAGAGCACGGTATAGCCCATGCAATGCTTTGTGTTGTTTCTGATCAGAGGGACGTTCTACCAAAAGCCTATTCCCTTCTTGTTTAACCTTAAAATCTTTTCCAATAACTTGATGCAACTCCCCTTTAGGTCCTTTTACTACAACCTCCTGAGGGTGATGTTTTGTTAAAACAACTGTTGCATTATCTGGAATATTTATAGGGCTTTTTCCTATTCTTGACATGGTATTTGATTAAACTAATGAATATAACATAATACCTCACCCCCAACATTCATCTTTTTCGCTTCTTTATCTGTAATGACCCCTTTGGAGGTAGAGAGGATAGCTATACCTAACCCATTTAATACTTTAGGAAGGGTACTAGCTTTCACATATTGGCGAAGACCAGGCGAACTTACTCGTTGTAACTTAAATATAGCTGATTCTTTAGTCATGAGGTCATACTTCAAAGCTACTTTAATAATGCCTTGTGGATTTAATGATGTATCTTCAAATTTATAATTCAAGATATACCCTTTCTCAAAAAGGACTTTAGTAACTTCTTTTTTCAAGTTAGAGGCTGGTATTTCTACAACATTGTGTTTTGCTTTAATAGCATTTCTCAACCGTGTCAAGTAATCCGCCAATGAATCAGTTATTTTCATGTTATATAATATACACTATTCTGCCTACTACAATAATACTCTTGTAAACAAGAGTGGGATGCCAAAAAAATAGGACACAAAGGTATTAAATTATTTATCTTTTTTAAGTAGTAAAACAAACCTTTAATAAACTATATGAAAAATAATAGAGAAATGAAATATGAATACAGAAAATAGCACAGAAAAAGGAAAGCCAATTAATTTATCCCAAGCGACAGTAGCTGCAAAAATAAGCATAGATAAAAACTTAGTTAAAAAATATGATATTTATGCAAAAAAAGCCAAGATTGTTTCTTTAGTTATATTTATTATGACCATATCTTTTATAGCTATGTCAGGAATGTTATTTAGTAAAGGTCATTGGGGTTTTGCAATAATCACAGTTATATTTAGTTTATTTGGTTTCTTTTTGACGCTGATGTTTAGAGGGATTTCATCAGGTGGAGCGTTTGAATCTGGCTTGCTTGTAGGTGGAATAATCACTAACATTAGCCCTTTAGAAATGGTGGTTTTAGCAAATATTTCAAATAGTGAAAATGATGAAGTCCAATATGCTTGTAAAAAAATAATGCCAATAAACTTACCATTACATAAAATAAAATTAGGCGAAAGAATTCCTTGTGCGGCTATGTTTGGTGGAGTTAAAGATGGTATTCATCTGAACTTTCAACCAAGACCTTTATCTTGGGCAACACCTAATATTGAAGAAATTAAAGCTGAGTTAGAAAAAATAGATAGTTCTGATTGGGAGTTTTTAGAACTTGTGAAAAATAAAATACCAAAGTTAGATGATGAGCAAATAGCTCTATTTGATTTAGATGGTAAGTTTATGGAAATCAAATAAAACCTAAATAAATTATGAAATTATGAATAAAGCATTAGAAATAACAAATTTAAATAAAACATATGAAGGTGGTTTTGTAGCACTAAAAGATGTTAATTTAACAGTAGAAGAAGGAGATTTTTTTGCACTTTTGGGAGCTAATGGGGCAGGTAAGTCAACAATGATAGGGATTATAACTTCCTTAATAAGGAAAACTTCTGGCTCAGTTAAAATGTTTGGTTATGATTTGGATAAAGATTTGTATGAAATTCAAAGCTTAGTTGGAGTTGTTCCTCAAGAATTTAACTTTAATGCATTTGAAAAAGTAGAAGATATTATTATTAATCAAGCTGGATTTTATGGGTTCCCTAAAAAAAATATAAAACCTAAAGTTGAATATTATTTGAAGAAACTAGGTCTTTGGGATAAAAGAAAATCTATGGCAAGAACTTTGTCTGGAGGAATGAAAAGGCGGTTAATGATTGCAAGAGCAATGGTTGTTGAACCTAAACTTTTAATACTTGATGAGCCAACAGCAGGTGTTGATTTGGAACTTAGGCGATCTATGTGGGATTTCATTTTAAAAATCAATAAAGAAGAGAAAATTACTATAATTCTTACAACCCATTATTTAGAAGAAGCAGAACAGCTTTGTAAAAATGTTGCAATAATTGATGAGGGCAAAGTTATTGAGCAAACTGATATGAAATCACTTTTAAGCCGTTTGGAAGTTGAAACTATTTTACTTGAAACTTCTAACCTAAAAGATATTAGTGGAGAAAATTTAAAAAATATAGGCTATAAAATAAAAATAATAGATGAAATTAGTTTAGAAGTTGAACTTGAAAAAAATAACAGTCTTTCAGATTTATTTGCAAAACTTGCCAAAAATAATATAGAAGTTAAAAGAGTACAAAATAAATCTAATCGATTAGAAGAACTATTTATAAGGCTTGTTGGTAAAAATACAAAAGCTAATAAAAGTGGAGATAACAATGAATAAAACTAAATTGTACAAAAATTGGATTGCATATTTAACACTTTCAAAAAAAGAAGTTAAAAGATTTTTAAGAATTTGGGTGCAAACGCTTATTCCACCAGTGATTACAACAACTTTATATTTTATGATTTTTGGTAAACTAATTGGAGATAGAGTTGGTCAAATTGGTGGTGTTAGTTATATTGAATATATTGCTCCTGGGCTAATTATGATGTCAGTTGTTACAAATTCTTATGCAAATGTTTCCTCATCATTTTTTGGGACAAAATATCATAAAAATATTGAAGAACAGTTGGTTTCTCCAATGCCAGATAGCTTGATAATCTTGGGTTATGTTACTGGTGGTGTTTTACGAGCAATGCTTGTTGGATTTATTGTGGCAATTGTTGCTTTATTTTTCACAAAGTTACATGTTTTGCATTTGTTTTCTATGATTTTAGTTGCTTTTTTAACAGCAACAACTTTTGCTTTGGGTGGTTTTTTGAACGGTCTTTATGCAAAAAGTTTTGATGATGTAACTATTATTCCAACCTTTATTCTTACACCTTTGACTTATTTAGGTGGTATTTTTTATTCAACTTCTATGTTGCCTGATTTTTGGCAAGGAGTTTCGAAATTAAACCCTGTTTTATATGTTGTAAATGGCTTTCGTTATTCAATATTAGGGGTTTCAGATGTTTCCTTTGGAGCAACGATTGTTGTCCTAATTTGCACCACGATTAGCTTTTATTTATTAGCTATTTATTTAATGAAAAACTCTTCTAGCCTGAGATACTAATGAAAAATAAAATAATTTTATTCAACAAACCATTTAATGTTTTATCACAATTTACAGATTCTGAGGGCAGAGATACCTTGGCTAAATATATTGAAATAAAAGGATATTACGCTGCAGGAAGACTTGATATGGATAGTGAAGGTTTGTTAGTTTTAACCAATGATGGGAAACTTCAAGCGAAAATAGCTAGCCCAAAATACAAAAAATCAAAAACATATATGGCGCAAGTTGAAGGAAGCATTTCCAAGCAAGCACTAAGGGATTTGAAGAATGGTGTAATACTAAAAGATGGAATAACACTTCCTGCAAATGTAAAAAAAATCTCTCCACCAAAACTATGGCAAAGAAACCCACCAGTGCGTTTTAGAAAGGAAATTCCAGATTCTTGGGTAAAACTTACAATCTATGAAGGAAGAAACCGCCAAGTTCGTAGAATGCTTGCCGCAGTTGGCTTCCCTTGTTTAAGGCTAGTCAGAGTTGCGGTTGGAGATTGGCAATTGTTTGATTTAAAACCAGGTGAATATAAGGAGCTTTGATGATTTCCCCACCAAAAAAAGTAAAGTGAACCGTAAAATATAAGAAAATATATAAGAAGATAACGAATAATAAATAGAGGAGTTATGAAAAATCAAAATATAATGCTGAAAATAATAGGACTTTGGTTTATTACTTTAGTTAGTTTTAGTTTTGCAAATGCCAAAGAAATGCAACCAAATGATGTAATTAATTTCCCAGATAAGTATTTTGAAAAAAAAGTTCGTAAGGAAATAGGAAAACCTAAAGGAGATATCCTATATTCTGATGTTTCCAAGATTATCAGTATTTCTTTTTGGCATGATCGAGTCAAAAGTCTCGAGGGACTTCAGTATTTTAAAGCTTTAATTTATTTAGACTTAAGTAATAATAAAATCACAAGTATTTTAGAGCTTAGTAAGTTACAAAACCTTAAGAAGCTTGATTTAAGTAATAATCAAATCACAAGTGTTTTAGAGCTTAGTAAGTTACAAAACCTTAAGGAGCTTGATTTAAGTAATAATCAAATTACAAGTGTATTAGAGCTTAGTAAGTTACAAAACCTTAAGGAGCTTGACTTAAGTAATAATCAAATTACAACCATTTCAGGACTAGATAATCTACAAAGTCTTAGTGATATTAACCTAAAGAATAACAAAATAACAACTATTCCAAGACTAGATAAATTACAAAGTCTTAAGAGGATTGATTTAAGTAATAACCAAATCACAACCATTTCAGGATTAGATAAATTACAAAGTCTTAAGAGGATTGATTTAAGTGAAAATAAAATAACTGATATTTCAAATCTTAGTAATTTAGTAGAGAACCTAAACTCTCTAAAGCTACAAGGTAATAATATTTCTGATATTAATACTATTAAAAATTTAGGAACGATGAAGTGGTCTAATGATTTTTTATTAACAGGAAACACCCAAATAGACTCAAAAATTCTTGAGAAAATAACCAATAAAACACACATTGGATTCAAAAAAGGCATGACTATTGAGACTTCTAAATATTCTAGTCTTAAAAATACAGATATTCTAATTTATTGGATAGATGATAATAATGCTCAAATAGTAGAAATTCCACTATATAAATTAAGGCACTTAGATAAAATTACTTTGAATGATGAGTTAATCGATAAATATTTATACCCAAAAGAAATACTATTCTCAGATAAAAACCTAGAGAATATAATCAGAAAAATCATAAATAAACCAACAGGTAACATTAGTTATAAAGAAGCTCTAACCGTAAGAAAACTAGACTTATCAAATCAAAAAATAAAATCAATAGATGGATTAGAGTTTTTTACTTCATTAAACATACTTAACTTAGAAAATAATCAAATAAGTGATTTAAGAGCAATTAGTCGCTTAACAAATTTATATTCTTTGAATTTGGAAAATAACTTGATAACAAGTTTTTCTTCACTTTACAGCCTCAATAACCTAAATAACCTAAAGAAAATAAAGTTAAGAAACAATAATATATTAAATATTAATAAAATAATTAATGAATTAAAAAGTATGAAAAAGCTATGGAGATTTACTTTAACTAAGAATGATGAACTTGATTTTTATATTTTAGATAACCTTCAAAATTCAAGATATATTTTTTTCAGAAAAGGAGATAATATAAATCTTACAGACTATAAAAAAGAAGATAATTTAGATATAAATGTTTTTTGGGTTGAAGGAAATAGTTATCAATTAAAGTTAATTCAACTTGATAAAATAAAACATTTAAAGCAAGTAACTTTAAGTCCCGACTTTATTAAAAAATATTCAGATATTTCTCCAGATACAGTAATAAATTTTCCTGATAAAAATTTTGAAGATATTGTTAGAAATGCAATTAAAAAATTCTCAGGCGATATTCTTTATTCAGATATATCAACAGTTAATGAAATTTCATTTAGAAACTATAATGCTAAAGATGTTGAGTCAATAGAAGGGATACAGTATTTCAAATCCTTAACCGAACTAATCTTAGGAACAAGCAAAGTATCAGATTTAACACCTCTTAAAAACCTAAAAAACCTCAAAAATGTAGAACTAAAAAATGCTCAAATTACTGATATATCATCACTTAGTAGTCTTACCCATTTAAAGACTTTGAATTTAGCTAATAATAAAATATCTAATATCCAAGCTCTAAATACAATAACAAGCTTGCAAAAAATTGACTTAAATAATAATAAAATATCTAATATCCAAGCTCTTAATAAACTAATAAACTTAAAAAATGCTAATTTAAGTAATAATGAAATTACTGATATTACTGCACTAAAAGGCTTAGTTAAATTGTATAGTTTAGAATTAAGCAATAATAAAATATCTGATATCTCGGCATTTGAAAAACTAGCTGAGATAAATAAATTGTACTTAAATAATAATAAAATATTAGATGTAACTCCTATAGAAAAACTACCAAAGATAGAGTACCTATATTTGGAAAATAATAAAATATCTAAAGTTACCCCTTTAGGTAAAGTTGTTAGTTTAAAACGCTTGTATCTTGATAATAATAAAATAGATAAAGTGGACAGCCTTGTTAAGCTTGTTAATCTTGGGCAACTAGGGTTGAGTAATAATATGATTAAGGATATAGCACCTCTTAAGAAGTTAATAGAATTATATTATTTGAATATAAGCAATAATCAAATAACACACATTACCCCTGTAAAAGATTTAAAAATCAATCATTTTAGGTTTGATGGAAATGAATCATTAAATCTCGCAGAATTCAATGATACAAATGGCTTTAAATATTTAGATATGGTTCATTTTTATAAAGATACAAAAATAAACTTTTCTAACTATGCAAATATTAGCTATGTATCATTCTTTATAAATTTTGAGTTTCGCGAATATTGCCTTCCTATTGATCAGGTAAAACATATAAAACAAACTACAATCAATAAAGAATTTCTAAAGAAACACTCTAAAATATATATAAAAGATAGAGCTTTAAAGAAGAGCCTTGCTTATGGCACAGCAGGACCATTAGGAGTTAGCTACTGTTTGTTATCTAATACAGCCAAAATAATTTTACCTTCTTCTTTAGGAGTGAAATCCCTTGAAGGGTTGCAGTATGCTCATGAATTACGGGGTATAGATATTAGTGACAATCCTATTACAGATTTTACCCCTCTTGTTAATTTAAAACACTTGGAATATATACAAATTAGTAAAGGCGCAGTAATTAATATTACTCCGTTAAAAAGACTAAAAAATTTTAGTACCATTATAGTTTCCAGCATAGATGAATATGGTGATTCAGAAGAAAAAAGTATTTTAATATCAAAAATAAAAGACTTAGGAACAGTCACATTGGATGATGAGTTTATAAAGCTTTATGCTGATTAATCAATTCATAATATAGATTGCCAAGTGAAATAATAAAAAACAAATTAAAGAGTAAATAAAATGGAAAAATCAAATAATATTATTAAATTAATAACAATTTTTATCACAGTTTCTATCCTTGGATTTTCTAGTATTTCATTAGCACAAATACCACTTGATAAAATTATCACATTTCCCGATAAGAATTTTGAGTATTCGGTTAGAAAAGAAATTAACAAAATGACAGGAAATATAACTTTCTCAGATATTCAGGATATTGAGCAAATTAATTTCTCAGATAGGCAAATAAAATCTATAGAAGGTATTCAATATTTTAAATCTTTGTTATCCCTTAATCTAAGTGAAAATGACATATCAGACCTTGGTTTATTAAACCAACTAACTCAGTTAAAACAGCTTTACTTGAGAAAAAGCCATCTAACTAGTATTAAATTATTTGATAAACTTGTTAACTTGGACGCTATGATGTTTAATGATAATCAAATATCTGATATTACCCTAATATCCAAATTTACAAAGCTAAGGGAATTATATTTATACAAAAGTAAAGTAACTGATATCAGTCCTCTTAAAAACTTAAAAGAATTAAGATGGATTGCTTTATCATACAATAATATAACAGATATAAGTCCCCTAAAAAACTTAACCAATTTAATAGAATTAAGACTAGAGAATAACAATATATCTAATATTGAGCCTCTTAAAAAACTAGTTAAATTAGAAAAATTATATTTAAAAGGTAATAAGATAAAGACTATAAATCCAATTATTGACTTTAAAAAACTAAGATGGAGGTTTTCTATAACTGATAATAATGGTCTGAATAAATACCTAAGAAAACAAATAGGATCTGATTCGAAAGATATTTTTTTTGAAAAAGGAGCAGTGGTTAATATCACTAAATATAAGAAATATAAAAAAAACAAATTGACCAAAATAATTATTTATGAAGACTTAGGTAATGATAATTATAAGAAAGAGGAGCTTCTCTTTTCTAAGGTTAAGTTGCTAAAAAAAGTTACCTTAAATGATGCTTTTATAAAAAAATATAAAGAAAAAATAAATACAACTATTAACTTTAATAATAAAAAACTAGAGAAAGCAATTTTGCAAGCAACTCATAAAGAAAAGCAAGGAATTACTCTAAAACAAGCTGCGAGAATTAAAGTTTTAAATCTTGCAGGGAAAAATATAAGCTCACTTGAAGGGTTACAGTATTTTAAGTCTCTAAGAATTCTAAACTTAGAAAATAATAATATTAAAGATATATCTTTAATTACAAAAATAAAAGAACTGCAATCTGTTAACTTAAAGAAGAACAATATTAAAGATATCTCTAAGCTAGAGGGGTTGAAAAATTTGCAGGAGCTAAACTTAGAAAATAACAATATTAAAGATATAGCTGTTTTGCATAAATTAAAAAACTTGGAGCAACTTTATTTAAACAATAATAATATAGAGGATATTAATACACTTAACCCAGGAGAACTAATTTACAGCTTTAGTTTTACAGGTAATGATGAGCTAGATATATACCTTATAAAAGGTCTCCAAGAAACATATAATATTTATAAAAAGAAAGGAAAACAAATAAATACAAATGATATTCCATACAATACTAAAAAAATTATTATTTATTGGCTTGAAGATAAAACGCTTCATATAGAAACGGTTTTAATGGATAAAATAAGATATAGCTCGAACAAAATAATTTTAAATGATGAATTTATAAAAGAATATGCATATATAACAGATGATTTTATAATAAATTTTCCAGATAAAAACTTAGAAAAAGAAATTCGTAAAATAATAAACAAACCTACTGGAAATATTATTTTTTTAGATATAAAGCAAATGAAAGAATTAAACCTTAGTAATAAGAATATAAAATCTATAGAGGGTTTAAGGTATTTCTTAGCGCTTAAAAAACTAGATTTGTCTAATAATCAAATTGAAGATATAGATCAAATTAGGAAATTAAAAAAATTAGCTCTGCTAAAGTTAAATAATAATAATATAAAAGATATCACTCCACTGTCCAAAATAGTTGACTCCATGGATATTTACGACAGAGTTACGCTGTCTTTAGACCTAAGTGGCAATCATATTACTGATATAAAACCACTTGTTAACTTACCTTTATCCGAACTTAATCTTAGTAATAACCAAATATCTGATATTAAGGTAATAATGTACCTTGAAAGCTTGGATTATTTAAATTTGTCTAATAATCAGATTACTAATATTGAAGCAATTGCAACTTTATGGAGGTTGCAAAAACTTGACCTTAGTTATAATAAAATCTCTAATTTTGAGGCAATAACTAAAATATATAAATTAGAGAATGTAAACCTTAGTCATAATGAAATTAGTGATATTACCCAGTTTAATAATTATAGTTCACAATTGCTTTATTTGAACTTATCAAATAATAATATTTCTGATATTTTACCAATAAGTAATTTGACAGGATTAATAAAATTGGATTTGGCTAATAATAAAATTTCAGATATTAAACCTTTAATCAGGATAGTTGAAATGAAAGACTTGAGATTAAATAATAACCAAGTTACTGATATTAATGTTATTTTTTATCTAAATAAAGTAAGGAAATTAGGTATTAATGGTAATAAAATAAAAAATATAGAAAAAGTTTATGGCTCAGCAGAAAGACTATGGATACAAAAAGGAGCAAAAGTAAATATCCCTAACATCCTTAAAATCAAATCTATTGCAATATTAGTTTATTGGACAGATAAAAACTTAGTTAATCAAGTTGCTGAAATAAAACTTAGTAAAATACAAAAACTCACAGATATTATTTTAGACGATGACTTTATAAAAAAATACGCTGAGCCTAAAAAAGATAACAAATAATAAATAGAGGAGTTATGAAAAATCAAAATATGATATTAAAAGTTTTAGGGGCGTTACTAGTTACTTTAGCAATAAGCTTTAGTTTTGCAAATGCCAAAGAAATACAACCTAATGATGTGATAAATTTCCCTGGTAAAAACTTTGAAAAAGCTATTCGTGAGGAAATTAGTAAGCCTAAAGGAGATATCTTATATTCTGATGTTTCAAGTATAAAAAAAATTTTTTTTGATAAAAAAGGAATTAAATCAATTGAAGGAATTCAATATTTTAAATCATTAACTTATTTAAATTTGAGTCAAAATAAAATAATTGATATATCAGCAGTTAATAACTTAATTAAATTAGATATTTTACTTCTTAGTAATAATGAAATAACAGATATATCAGCTATTAAAAACTTAGTTGAGTTAAAAGACTTGCGGCTGGATAAAAATAAAATAACAGATATATCAGCTATTAAAAACTTAATTGAGTTAAAAGACTTGCGGTTGGTTAAAAATAAAATAACTGATATTTCAGTTGTTAAGAATTTGATTAAATTAGATACTTTATTTCTTAGTAATAATGAAATAACAGATATATCAGCTATTAAAAACTTAGTTGAGCTAAAATACTTGCGGTTGTATAAAAATAAAATAACAGATATATCAGCTATTAAGGGATTAGCTAAGTTAGATCATTTAGAATTAAGCAAAAATAAAATAATTGATATATCAGTAGTTAAGAGCTTAACTAATTTAGAGACTTTACTCCTTTGGGATAGTGAAATAATAGATATATCTGCTATTAAAAACTTAGTTAAGTTAAA
This sequence comes from Lepetodrilus ovalis, assembly GCA_032361185.1. Lineage (NCBI taxonomy): Eukaryota > Metazoa > Mollusca > Gastropoda > Lepetellida > Lepetodrilidae > Lepetodrilus > Lepetodrilus ovalis. The sequence goes on from JAUTBQ010179251.1 coordinate 11,081, forward strand.
AATTTTAGAATTAAGTAATAATAAAATAACTGATATTTCCGCACTTAAAAACTTGGTTAACTTAGAATACCTGTTTGTTGAAGATAATAAAATAACTGATGTCTCAATAATAAAAAATCTAAAAAAAATAAAAAGGCTAGCTGTAGATAGCGAAAATGCTGGTTATTATTCAGTTATTTATTCATTACCAAATCTTAGTACGCTTTCATTTGAAAGAGGAAGTTTACTTGATACTGCAAATTATTCTAAGCTTAAAAATATAACTTTATCAGTTTATTGGACAAACACTAGTGGGAAAGGGACTAGTAGAAAAATCAAGTTAGACAAAATCAAACATTTGGGCAAAGTAACTTTGGATGAAGAGTTTATAAATAAATACGCTGAACCGAAAATAGACTATAAGCCTTAGGAAAATTATATTAGCTATGTTTTATTTGTAGTTTTAATAGTTAATATAAAGTTATTTATAAATTTTAGAATACTTGTATTTAATACTAAAAACTAATTTTAGGTAGTGATAACCCCTTATAAATAGCAACCACACGGACTGTAAATATAGTTATCATTGTTACTGGGTAAATTATTTCTTTCGCAATACCAAAGTGCAGTAAAATAAAAAATACAATCCCACCAATAAGGCTAGCTGTTGTATAAATTTCTTTTTTTAGAATAAGAGGGATTTCATTACAAATAATATCTCGCATAATCCCACCAAATGATGCAGTTATAACTCCCATAATTACTGCAATAAATACAGGCATATCATTTTTAAGTGCTATTTCAATACCTATTATCGTGTATGTGGAAAGACCTATAGCATCAAAAAAACGCAATGGTTTTTCTAATTTTTTAATAAATCTATAAAATAACATTGTTAATATAGAAGCAATAAAGATAAGAATTAAGTAATTATATTGATTCATCCAAAAAATAGGATGATTATTTAAAAGCAAATCGCGAATAGTTCCACCACCAATTGATGCAACAGTTGAAATTAACAAAATACCAAATATATCAAAACCTCTACGGCAAGCAAGTATAGAACCAGCAATAGCACTTGCAGTTACTCCAATAATATCTAGTATATTTAAAATATCAATAATACTCATTTATTTTCCTTTTTAGTCTTTGCTATTTTTATTAAATATCATTGTTTTAACAATATTTCTTTTGAAAATATAACTAGTTACTGCGATTCCGATTAAATGTAAATAAACCATAATCATAAGAAAGTTTGCAAAAAACTCATGAACATCTTCAATAAAATCATTTTCAATACCCCAATCCGTTGTTGTTATATAACCTGTAAAGCCAGAAAATATAATCAAAACCCATAGCCCAACTGCTGAAAGAGCAGCCAAAGGATTATGCCCTGTATGACTTTCTTTACCAGATTTAATATCTGTAATGTGTTCTTTAATTTCAATAAGGCTTGGTTTTAGTTTAGATAATCTTGCTTCATTTTTGGCAAAACTAACACCCCATAATAAACGAACAACAACTAAAAAAACCGCAAAATACCCTAAATATTCATGAGCAGTTTCACCCTCTTCAACTACAAATGTGTTTAATAAAACTGCACCAGCAACGCCCCAGTGAGTAAGTCTAACTAATATATCCCAAAGAAAATTTTCATTAATGTTTTTTTCTTTCAATCCTTTAGTTTCAGTAATATCTTTATCTGCTTTGTTCATTTTAATCTCTTATTAATTATATTGATTGTTTAAATTACTTTTGATTATACATATTTTACTGAATATTTACTGGAGAATAAAAAATAAGATAGTACTATTTTATAGTTAAGATTTGATTTGAAAAAGATTTTAACCATTTTTATTTAATTTTAAAATAAAAATGGTGCCCGGGGCCGGACTCGAACCGGCACAGTATTTCTACCGGGGGATTTTAAGTCCCCTGCGTCTACCAATTTCGCCACCCGGGCAACAAATTGAGGAGCAAATTATATTACACAGTTTTAATATGTCAATACAAATATAGTCAAATAGTAATATTAAGAGAATATTTATATGAATATATATAAAGAGCTAATCAAACATTAAATGTATAAATAATATAAAAAGACATAAAAAGATATGAAAAGATAAAACTTTATAATTTATTGTTATTTTAGAAGTTTATAAAAGCAACATATAGGTAAAATAATAATAGTAAATTTAACAGTATTCAATCATAAATTTAGTGGTAAAATATAACCCATGACAAAATATATATTTATTACAGGCGGTGTTGTTTCTTCATTAGGAAAGGGGATTGCCGCAGCTTCATTGGGAGCTATTTTAGAATCTCGTGGTTTATCAGTTACTATGTTAAAGCTTGATCCTTATATTAATGTTGACCCTGGAACTATGAGTCCATTTCAGCACGGAGAAGTTTTTGTAACCCAAGATGGGGCGGAAACTGATTTGGATTTGGGACATTATGAAAGATTCATAAATACTCAATTAAAACAAAGTAATAACTGCACTTCTGGTAGTGTTTATCAAGAAGTTATTGAAAAAGAAAGACGCGGAGATTATTTGGGTGCAACCGTTCAAGTTATTCCTCACATTACTGATGCAATCAGGAAAAGGATAAAAGAAGGAGCAAAAGGATTTGATATTGCTTTGGTTGAAGTTGGTGGAACTGTTGGAGATATTGAATCCTTACCTTTTCTAGAAGCCATAAGGCAAATGGGTGTTGATATTGGTTTTTCTAATGTTTTATATATGCACTTAACTTTGCTTCCTTATATTAAAACAGCTGGCGAACTCAAAACCAAACCAACACAACATTCAGTAAAAGAATTGCGTTCTATTGGAATTCAGCCAGATATTTTAATTTGCCGAGCGGAAAGAGAAATACCTCAAGAAGAAAGAAGAAAAATCGCACTATTTACAAATGTAGAATCTGAAGCGGTTTTTGAGTGTTTAGATGCAAGTTCAATTTATGCAATTCCTTCATATTTACATAAGCAAGGTTTGGACGAAGTTGTTCTGAAGAAGCTTGGCGTTGAAGCAAAGCCTGCGAACTTATCAGATTGGGATAATGTTTTAGAATCTATTTACAACCCAAAAACACAAGTTGATATTGCAATGGTTGGGAAATATGTTGATCTTACAGATGCTTACAAATCATTAAACGAAGCACTTTTTCACGGTGGAATTCATAATGATTGTAAAGTTAACATTCATTATTTTGAATCTTGTGATTTTAGAGATGGTGATATTTCTCCACTTAAAAAAATGGATGCGATTGTTGTTCCAGGTGGATTTGGTGAGCGTGGAATTGACGGTAAAGTTAATGCTGTTAAGTTTGCGAGAGAAAATAACATTCCATATTTAGGAATATGCTTAGGTCTTCAGGTTGCTACCATTGAATATGCTAGAAATGTTATTGGGCTTAAAGATGCAGACTCAACAGAGTGGAATGCAGAAACTAAAAATCCAATAATAGCTTTGGTAACTGAGTGGATAAATGAAAAAGGAGAAATAGAACACCGAAATCACGATGCAGATTTGGGTGGAACTATGAGGCTTGGTTCATTAGAAGCAAAAACTAAAAAAGGAACAAAAATTAATGAAATTTATGGAGATAGCTTAGTTGAAAGGCATAGACATCGTTATGAAGTTAACTCTCAGTATGAAAAACAGTTAGAAGATGCTGGGTTAATTATTTCGGCAAGATCTATTGATAATAATTTGGTTGAAGTTGTTGAATTACCAAATCACCCATGGTTTGTTGCTTGTCAATCTCACCCTGAGTTTACTTCAACGCCAAGAGCTGGGCATCCGTTATTTAAGTCTTTTGTGAAAGCTTCTATAGATTACAAAGCTAAAAAATAAGTTTTAAAGGAGAGAAAATCAGGTTTGACCGTATGAAATCAGATGGTTATGTAAGCTAGTCGGTCACTTACAAATTAGATAACTATCAAATATAAAAGGATTGAAAAATGACTACAATTAGTAAAATTTTTGCAAGAGAAATATTAGACTCAAGAGGTAATCCAACAGTTCAAGTTGATATAACTTTATCTTCTGGAATTAAAGGTAGGGCTTGTGTTCCTTCAGGTGCTTCAACTGGTGTTCGTGAAGCATTAGAGCTTCGTGATGGAGACAAATCTCGTTATCTTGGTAAAGGTGTTCAAAAAGCAGTTAATAATGTAAATACAGTTATAAATGATGCTTTACAAGGATTTACAGCAACAGACCAAACAGCTTTGGATAATAAATTATTAGAATTAGATGGAACTGATACGAAAAGTAATCTTGGTGCAAATGCTTTATTAGGTGTTTCAATGGCTTATGCTTATGCAAATGCAAAAGAAACTGGTAAAAAACTATATGAAACTTTTGGACAAGGCAGTGCTTCAAAGCTAGGTATTCCAGTTCCAATGATGAATATCGTAAACGGTGGTTCTCATGCAGATAACTCTGTTGATATTCAAGAATTTATGATTATCCCTGTAAACTTTACTTCTTTTAAAGAAGCGCTTCGTGCTGGTGCGGAAATATTCCATAGTTTAAGAAGTGTTTTAAAAAGCCAAGGACATATTACAACAGTTGGTGATGAAGGTGGTTTTGCACCTAATTTACCGTCGTCAAAAGCAGCTCTTGAAGCAATTGTAAAAGCAATTTCTGACGCTGGTTACAAAGCAGGTGAAGATATTTATTTAGCTTTAGATGTTGCAAGTTCTGAATTTTATAAAGATGGTAAATATAATTTAGTTGGAGAAGGTAAAAGCCTAACTTCAGCTGAAATGGTTGATTATATTGATGACTTGGTTGATAATTTTCCAATTATTTCTGTTGAAGATGCAATGGATGAAGGCGATTGGGACGGCTGGAAATTACTTACTGAAAAAGTTGGACATAAAGTTCAGTTAGTTGGTGATGATTTATATGTTACAAATCCTAAGATTTTTGCAGAAGGAATTGAAAAGAAAATTGCAAATTCAATTTTGATTAAACCAAATCAAATTGGAACAATTTCAGAAACTCTAAAAGCAATATCAATGGCTGATGAAAATAAATATACAGCAGTTGTTTCGCATCGTTCTGGTGAAACAGAAGATACAACAATTGCTGATATTGCAGTTGGAACAACAGCAACTCAAATCAAAACTGGTTCTCTTTCTCGCTCTGATCGTGTTGCGAAATACAACAGATTATTAGTTATTGAAGAAGAGCTTGGCGATAGAGGTTTCTATTATGGTAAAGATGCTTTTTTTAGTAAACTTTAATTATATTTAGTAACTTTATCAATTTTCATTATTTATAAGCTTTATTTTTATAATTAATATTTGGCTTATAAATATTTGAAGTATGTTTATTGATTAGGGCGATTTTTTCGCCCTAATTTGTTTTTGGAATAAAATTAGCTTTCAATCTAAAATTAAGGTTATTTTATTTAAAATTTTAACAACTTATAATAAAAAATATGAAATTTTTTAGCTCACTTACAACAATTATTTTTACTCTTATTGCATTTATTATTTTAATTATTTTTAATATAAAAATGTGGACGCTTGATAGAGAGCAGGAGAAAAAAATAGCAGGTTTGCAAGATGAAATAAAGCTCCAACAAAAGGAAAATGTTAGAGTTAAAAATATAAATGATAAGCTGGCAGAGAAAATAAATGGTTTAAAAACAGATACTAACGAGACTATAGAAGAAGAAGCTACATTTACCCACTGTGATATTTTGTCACCATTCATCAAACTATAATGAATCGTGAAGCTTTGTGTAAAAACCCCCGTTTTTTCATGGGTAGTTAAAAACACATAGAGTTTATTGCCCTCAGTGAGAACCTGAAAAAGTGCCATCTTTGTGAGAGTCTCAGAGCGATAGAGTTGAGATAGGCGCTGTGGAAGCGCTTCATGTTTTACAATGGCATCGTGCGTTCTCTGGTTTGCAGCATTATCTCGGTAAGCAAAGAGATACTTCGCTCTCTTTCGATATTTGTTATTATTTTTACATCCTGCATCAATCACCGTGGTGATTTCATTAAGTAAACCCTCTAACGTGTTTACAACCGATCCAAGCCCATGCTCTTTATATGAAAAAAAACGTGTTTCAGCATAGTGAGAAGCACGGAATTCTTGATAATCAGGTTGATAATAGATAATAGGTTTATCCATATAGGCGGCATCTATAATGGCACTGGAATAATCAGTGATCATGAAAGAGCAGCCCTTAATAAGTTTTCCTATATCTTCGCTTCCTTTTAAAATATCGACAGATTGTAAGTTTGATTTTAAATGCGTTGCATATTGAGAAAAATTAGGATGAATAAAGAGTTTTAATTTAAAACCCTGTGTTTTTAATATCTTGTTAAGCTCTGTGCTTTTTAGTAGTTTATTAAGTGTTTTATAATATCTTGATGAAAGAAAACTGCTTTCATTTTTTATCCAGGTTCGCCATGTTGGCATCATGAAAATATAACGCTCGGCTACATGCTGATTGCTTTTTTTATCATGACTCAATAGGTCAAACCGACTAAGCCCTGTTATGGCTAAATCATCAGCAGTATATTGGTAACCTTGCTCAAAAAGCTGTTTTTCCATCTCTCCAGATATAATTAATAATGAGCTGTTATAACGTCCTTTATGGAAGTATTGGATGTAATCTTTTAATACACCATGTTGTAAGAAAATAAACTGGCTTTTAAAAATAGAGGGATAATGGGTTTTTAAGCGCTCATATCTTAGAGGATGGCAATGATTCCCCCCCTGAGAAGAGAGAACGAATTTAGAAAATAAATAATAAAGTTTGTGCTGATCAGATTCATATTCTATGACTGTATGAGGGTCTATGTTAGCCACTTTTGCATAGTCTGGTGAATCATTAGTAATGACATAATAGCTGTTGATTTCAGGATGGTTGCTTTTAAGCCAAGCATAGAAAGCAAAGCCATTATCTTTTGCATCCCAGCCTCTTTCATTAATGAGCCATATTGCTTGTTGATGCAGGTTTTCTTCTTGTCCTTGTTTAATAAGAGCGTCAATAGAAACATTTTCTGAAGAGGCATTTTCTGAGACAAGGCAGTATTTATCATTAATGCATTCTAATCTATCGTTATTCTCGATGTTTTCAAATGCTTCAAGCCATTTTTGATAGCTTATTTCGTCTTTTTGTTTACGATATAAATACACCCCTTTCATGATTGTTTTGGGGATAACAAAGCCTTTGTTAAGATGGGTTTGTAGTGCTTTTATTATCTCGTGATCAGACTTTTCATCCATATTGGATGAGAGTAAATAGAGTAGGTCATAATTTCTGAGTGTAGGAAATCTGGAGTGTAATAATGCAACTTGTTCTTCAAAAATTTTTGAATCACCTTGTGCGGAGATACCCACACGCCAGTAATTTACGATTACATCATCGACACCATAAAAGATGACCTTGTTTTCATAACAACGAATAAAAAAGTCCCAATCTGCAATAATTTCATATGAGGATTGAGTGTAATTACCAACTTGTTCATATACTTGGCAAGGAATAAAAGCGACTGGGTGACTTAAGGGGATTCTCAGGTATACCCTCTCATCCATGAAACGCAAGCCTCTAGTATTAATAATGCGGTACTGTTGGTTTAGCGTTCTTTGTGTGGCGGCAATTACTGCACCCGCTTGCTTTTGTGCATTTTCAGCAATAATACTGAGTGCATTATTTTCGTACCAGTCTCCACTATTGAGTAGCCCAATATAATCACCTTGAGCAAGGGATATGCCCTTGTTCATAGCGGTGTAAATCCCATCATCAGGTTCACTAATATAGTAATCAATAGATGATTCGTGGGATTGAATAATATCGAGTGTCTTATCTGTGGAGCCGCCATCTATGACGATATATTCAATATTGTCGTAATCTTGATTGAGGACAGATTGAATGGTTGCTAATAGCGTATCTTGATCATTGTAGACAACGGTAATAACTGAAATGAGTGGTTTGTTGGGTAGGGTTTGCTTGTATTTGTTTTTACAGCGCAACCCTCCCTCTGCTTTACGAGCGCTTGTTTGATCTGGGTATTTCAGGTGCTTTCGGCACACTGAGCCTGCTTTATATTTAGGTTTATTGGCGGTGATATTAAGCTGCGTTGAATCCATTCTTATGGAGCTATTAGTCACTGAATACCTCTTTCCTTATTAAAAGAGGAGACTGCTTCTTGTAATGCAAAGGGAAGCTTAAACCAGCCCAGTGGCGTTTTTGTATTTTCAATCAGTGCGATGCCCAAGCGATATGAGAGGTGTTTTTTTACACTTTCTGCTTCGTAGTAATCTTGATATTGCGAAGGAGGGGGGAGGTTCTGAACCCCATGCTCTGCACGTTCTTTTTTGAATTTATGGGTTTCTACGATAAGCGCCCAAGGCAAGGTGAGAATGCCCGTAATATTGCGGGTGTTTTTAACCATAATGGTGCCAAGGCGATAACAGAGTTGGCGCTTGATGCGTTCACCTGCACCGTATAATGGCGCTTTGTTATTGTGTGTTGCTGGGTTTCCTGCTTTTATTTGCTGGTTCTCTAGAAAATAATGTTGTAGCTCTTCTTGCACTTGATGAAGTTGAAGTAGCAGAAGCTCATTTTCTTCTTCAAGCTCTGAGGCGTTGGCTTGTTGTGGATCATGCAAGTCATTCCATGCTGCTAGATAAGCGTTAGATGTTTCTTCTTGTGGCTTAACGGGCATATTTGCTTTGGCTTGCAGCGCTTCATAGCTGTCTTGCAAGTGATTAAGTGGCTTGATAAGGCTTTGAGTGAGTAACACGTCTGCCTTATTGGTTTCTTGAAAGTCAGAAAAATCTTTTTCTATGATGGATTGATCAATGAGTGTGGATACTGATTTGATGAATTGTGGCACATCAGCTATGGCTTGATCGGTATGGATAAGGATGCTGCTTTCAGTATTTTGTGTGTAGAACTGGATGATGGCTTTATGATAATTAACCCAGCGTGTTGCTTCTTGCTTCAGCATGTCTTCTGTAAGGGTTTTATCTTTAAAGGTGGCTGCAAAGCTTGTTTCTGGTGCTGAGTAAACCAGTATGGTTTTAAGCGAGGGTTCTATGGATTGCCAGTAATCGAGTAGAAAGATTGCTTGTGAGTCGTTCCATCCCCAGAATTCTTGTTCGATATTGCCTAGTAGCAGGTCTAGCGCTAGTTCGTTCCATATTTTTGTGGGTTCTATTGGCTGAAAGTCTTGGGCTTCATTGAAGGTGATGCTTTTGCTTTTTAACAAATGGGCGCTGATTTCTTGTGCGCTGAGCGATTGATTGCGTGATGGCTGTGCTTCAGACATTCCGTGTGCGTGAAGTATGGCTTCAATCTGTTGGCTGCTTGAATCTGGGTAGCCAACTATAAGAAGTTTTTGCATTGAATCTTTCCTTGCAATGGGGGTTTGCAATCTAGTTGTTTAATAATATGGGGGTTTACCAGCAGGCGAATCGTACTAGATGTGCGTGTAATAGTGAAGTCGTGGGCTGTTGTATTTTGGTAACGATTCCGCTCAGGGAGTTATTATAGTGTGAATAGCTTATGGAAGATCTATTTGAAAGCCTAGTACATTGTCCAGTTTAAAGTGTTGTTATATTGAGCGGCGAAATGTAGGTTGGTGCTGAGCTTGCGAAGCCCAACAAACAGCATCACGTTGGGCTTCGTGCCCAATGTCAGTAAGTTAAGAGATATCCTCATGATTTATCGACTACTTTTGTAGTTAATAAAATATTTTCTATTCTTTTGTGAAGGCATCTTTCGTGGAAAATTTCGCCCATTCCTAATGGGTTCCATTGACAAGGCGATATAGGAGACCATATCAATAAAGCCTTTCTCCACATCTTGAGTCACTTGTTTTAAAAAGAGCACCAATACATGTTTCATCTTTGATAGGGCTTGTGCAAAATTGACCTGATAATTATAGCGTCGCTTCCGCACCTGTTTATTTATCACTTTTTGTGAAGCGATTGCTATAAAGGCCGTCAGATTCATTCCCAAAAGATGGGCGTGAAAATCTTGTCGGACAGATAAAGCCGATTTACCTGAAAAATTTTCAATCTCCACCCACTGCTTCATCCGTTTATAGAGCTCTTCAACCCCCCATCGTAAGTGATAGAGTGGTTTAAAATCATCAACATCATACTTTTCCGTGTCGATAAGATTTGTAACCAATACCTCTATTTCATTCTCCAGTTCTACCCGAATCAGCCTTAGTTTTAAAGGGGTTGAAGGGACATTGTGGGCAAGACAACGCTGTGCTGCTTCTGCGCTAGCTGTCATCGTAATCGTGGTTTGTGTTTTTCCACTTTTAACAAAGTTAGCAAGAAGTGCGCTGGCATTCACTTTACCTCGCATACAAAATGCTCGTTGTTGCTCATGATGCAGCGCATAGAACCAAAAGGCATTGTAATTTCGATCATATAGCACTAAATCATTGGGATCAGAGTAGCTCAAATGCTGAACTGCAGCATCAAGCTCTCCTCCCTTACCATGATCTAGACGACCATCAATAACGATTTGATTCAGTACATCAAAATAGACAGAAGCAAGTCCCATAGCACAAGCGACACTTCCCTTTCTTCCTGTGTGCTCACCAAAATTAGCCACGACATCAGGCGTATTGGGTAATCGAATTTTTGAGCCATCCACCGCACATAATCGAAATGCTTTCCAGGTTTTTAAAGAATCAGCTTCACTGTAGAACGTAGTGACTGCATGGTGATTTAAGGCTATAAATGCTGTATGTGACAGATACTTGCGAGCTTGGAAAAATGCGGACTTGGTAAGCGTTTGCACGTGTCTCAAGGATTGAGGTTGCTGGGCTTGAAAAAACTCATCCAGTTCAATTTGACTGGAACTTTTTCTAAGATTTATTAAATACAGAATAAGTGACTCAAAATTGAGTTTTCTATTACGGGTAAAAGCAGTGGGACGAAGACGATGCTTATTTTTGAACGAACTATCGTTAATAGTTTTACTTATGTGCGTATAAGTATTTTTAAATGACCTTGATTAACTTCATTTAACATTCCTTTTTTTGAATAAAATCCTGATAATATTATATACTATTCAATAGGTTAATTCTTAACTTACTGACATTGGGTACGAAGCCCAACGTGACACCATTTGTTGGGCTTCGCAAGCTCAGCACCAACCTACATTTCGCCACACAACATAACGACACTTTAAACTGGTTGATATTCTAGCTAACAACAGGACGTTTATGAGTAATTTTATACTATATTCCATTATCGCATCCGTGATATTAACCATTATTCTTAATGTTCTTCCCCTTTTATTTCCAGGCGCTGCTAACAAGCTGCAACAGAAAATTGAGAAAAATGCACGGCAAGCCATTGAACAACATGAAGATAATAATCGCCCACGCGTTACTGTTTTCTTTCCATGGAAAGCAATGTTAATTGGCTCAATTGTGCTTACAATTTTGGTGAATGTGATAGGATTATTTGCTCATTAGGGCTAAGAAATACAAGAAACCTCGTGGCTTAGGGAGGGGAAAATCCTGAATAATCTGGATGAAATCTTTCAATTTCCAGAATGGCTCAGCCTTCTGTACTCCCGACACTTCAACCATATACAACGAATAAAACATGCATCGCAACTATATTTTTCTCTTGATCACCACACTGTCACTGACTCAAACACTTGCTGCTAAAGAATGCACTCCCTGGAAAGATAGCTTTTCTTCACATGCCGATTTAACCGTCGGTATGCTTTCATTTAATACAGGTGATATTTTTGATTTATCTAAGAAGCATGAGAGCACACGTTTACACGCATGGACTAATCAACTTCATATTGAAACCAAGCAAGAAATCGTAGAGCAACAGTTACTATTTAAAACAGGTGATCCATTTGAGCAACGCTTACTAGATGAGTCTGAGCGGCTGCTACGAAATAATAATTATTTAAAAGACGTCAAAATCACCCCCATTGAGCTATGTGGAAAAAAGGTCAACATCAACACGCAAACGAGTGATAAGTGGACATTAACAACAGGCTTATCATTTGGACGTTCGGGTGGAAATAATAAATCAGGTGTGGAACTTCAAGAACATAATCTATTTGGTTTCGGTAAAAGCCTAGTTCTTAGCTATAGCCAAAACTCTGAAAGAGATTCTGTGTTATTGGGTTATAAAGACTCCCAGCTCTTTGGCTCACGAAAGCGTTTATTTGCATCTATACAGGATAGCTCGGATGGCTCTGCCTATAAGCTTGATTTAGGCTTGCCTTTTTATGCTTTAGATAGCCGACATGCATGGGGAGTCAGCGCATTTAGCAGCAAGCAGGAAAACTCTCTTTATGGGCAAGGCCTTGTAGTTGACAAAGTCACTCAAGATAAGGATCAACATGCTTTATTTTATGGCTGGTCAAAAGGCTTACAAGATAACCATGTCGCTCGTTTTAAGGTTGGCTGGCAATATCGCAAGAATTATTTCACAGAAGTGGCAGCAAACAATAACCAACCCGTTAGCATTGCAGAGTCATATCCCTGGCTTGCTTATGAATATTCAGAAGATAACTTTATCGAAAAAACTAATTTTAAAACAATGGGGCAAATTGAGGATATCCCCCTTAGTAAATCCTTTATTACTGGCATTGGTTTATTACATAAAAGCTTAGGGTCAGATGCTAATCAAATTAACCTTTTTACTCATTACTCAAAAGGTTATGAGATTAATAAAAACAATTTAGGCTTTATTAATTTCAATATAAATACCTATCTGGGCAGTGGTCTACTCGAAGGTGAAGAGGCATCTTTAAAAGGCGAATGGTATACGTTTAATGAATCAGGAAATAATCTCTATTTCTCTGCTCGTCTAACTGAAAAGAGCAATCTGCTACCCAGTGAACAGATTCTTCTTGGTGGAGAAACAGGCTTACGAGGCTACCCTAAAGCCTATCAAGCAGGGAATAAGTCTGTTGTTGTCACTGCCGAAAAACGTTTTCATTTTGAATGGTATCCTTTGCATATTGCCAAGTTTGGTGCTGTTGCCTTTGCCGATGCTGGCACAGCGTGGGGTGATGATAATAAAAGCCACGTATTGGCTGATGTAGGTATTGGTTTGCGTATTGTGCCCACACGCTCAAGCTCGGCGAGAACATTGCATCTAGATTTAGCAATGCCATTGAATGACCAAAATAATGTTGATGACTTTCAGTTTTTGATTAGAACCAGTAATTCATTTTGATTTAAGAACTGACTTGAGAAAATTAGATATATACCATGAATATTGATAAAGACAAGGCACTTGAAATAGCTAAAGATTTTGCTCTCTCAGAATATAAAGATACTGACTGGTCATTAAATATTGATGATACCCGTATAAAGCTCTGTAAAGGTGGCTTTGGAACTGACATTCTAGGCTTAAGTGATCAACATTGGTCTGTCATTATATCGACAAATACAAATGCCCCAGGCGTTGCCACAATGGATCCAGACCATGTTATTGTTTTAGTGGATTCTGGAACGGGGAGCGCGAAATGGTTTCCCATCATGTAGGAAACGCAGGGTAAACCATTAAGTGATTACAAGGGACTCCCCTAACTCTTGTATTAAACTATTTCCACGACGTACTTTCTAACCAGTATTCTATCTATACATTATTACTACTTATTCATTCAACTACCTTTCCAAGAGGATTTATGAAAAAGGATAACAAACTTATTCCCCAGCCTGATGCAGAGTATTCTGACGATTCTTTCTGGAGTAAACTTAAAAAATATGCGATTGCAGCGGGGCGAGAAGTTGTTGAAACTGCTTTAAAGCTTTTCTATTGCATGAAAGATACGGATACGCCCGCATGGGCAAGAACTGTTATTGCCAGCGCTTTGTTGTATTTCATCATGCCCATTGATGCTGTGCCTGATCTATTGCCTGGCGGCTATGTGGATGATTTGGGTGCGTTGGCGGGTGCTTTAATGAGTGTGGCAAAATATATTAAGGAAGAGCACGAATTAAAAGCAAAGCTAAAAATGCAAGACTGGTTTGGTAACTAGCACATTGTCCAGCTTAAAGTGTCGCTATGTTGTGTGGTGAAATGTAGGTTGGCGCTGAGCTTGCGAAGCCCGACAAATGGTGTCACGTTGGGCTTCGTATCTCACACCAACCTACAGTTTCTATTTCTTATAAACAGACAGCTTGGACTAGTTGATGTACTAACCTATAACCACTCTTTAAAATCATCAGGCAAAGGAATAACATCATGCTCCCCTGCTTTTATTGCCCAGCCTTTTTCTTCGAGTAGCTGCTGTAGATGACTGATGCGTTGATCATCAAGAGGATGCGTACTAAAAAAGGCGATAGGCTTTAATGCTGAATCCTTTTTAGAAAGACCTTTTAAAATAGCGTATAAATCTAAAGCCCCATTGGCATTGCCATAGACTTTGTAAACGGCTTGTACGCCCTCTTCATCTGCCTCGGTTTCCATATCGCGACTAAAGCTTAGCTGCGTGTATATTCCAGCATTTCCTAGCAGATTAATATCGGAATAGCCCAGCATTGTTTTGATGCCAGCCTTAATTGCAATACTTTGTCCTACTGCACGTATTGGATCCCGATGTTTTACATGCGCCATTTCATGCCCAATTAACATTGCCAACGCATTCTCATTTGGTAAGCGCTTTAGCAGCCCTTTGTAGAAAAATAGATGCCCTCCGAGGGTTGCAAAAGCATTTTCTACATCTTCAGACTCATAGTGAATCTGTACGTGCATACCATCTGGTAGTTGCATAGCAGGCTCTATTCGTGCCACCAGACTATCTAGATATTGCTGAAGCTGTGGATCAGTTTTGCTACTTTTGTTACCCACGATATCTTCCATCGAAACTTGTGTTTCCCTTTCAAAAGGTATCAACGTTGCGAGCCATGATCCAGATTTACCCAGCAGCCATGCAGTAATAGCGAGGATAATAAGAATGGCACTGAAGAGTTTTACAAAGGTTAGCAGGGGATGCACTCGGCTAACATTTATCCCTTCGGGGATTTGAGGGTTATGATAGTTATTCATGCGTGAAAGTGTTTGATGATTCAGCCTGTGTTTCCAGTGGAATCAGGGCTGTCCCATAGGCAAGTACTTCTACTGAGCCGATGCTTTTTCCTGCGCCTTTATAGATAGAGGCAGTTTCATATTTCACATTCATCACTAACATGGCGTGCTTATCTGCGGCTTCTTGCTTCATACGTAGTATTGCTTCACGTCGAGATCGGTCAAGCAGGGTTTCATAGGAGGTAATACGACCACCAAAAAAACCATGCAGCGCGGCGAGGAAGCGTTTGAAATAATCGACAGAAATAGTGGCATTCCCCATCACCAATTCATGATGAAAATATCCTTCTGGTGGCGTTTTTACAGATACAACGGGGAGCTTGTTTAGCTTTTTTTCACGTTCGATAATAGAGGCATAGTGACGCCTCTCTACTTTGCCACCAATAAAGTAGGCTGCCACAAGTAATAAAACAATAGCACCAAGTTGATACATTGCCATGCTATTTCTCCTGATAGGACTCAGGAACATCATTACTTAAGGTGACTGCCGTTCCATACACATAAATCTCAGCTGCTCCCTGTGCGATACTAGAGGTAGAAAAACGCACATTGAGCACCGCAGTCGCCTTAACAGCTTCTGCTTGTGCTAGCATTCGCCCCATAGCCTCTTCTCTAGATTCTTGTAATAGCTCGGTATAACCTTTTAGCTCGCCACCAAATAGGTTTTTAAGCGATGCCATAAAATCTCGGCCTGCGTGTTTTGCACGAACAGAGCTGCCTTGCACAAGGCCAAGGTGTTTGATGATGGTTTTACCAGGTACGGTTTCTAGATTGGAGATAAGCATGGTCATTTCCTTTAGAGAGCATGGAGGCATACTCAGTGCCTAAAAGTGTAGTCTATTTTACCATTTGTAAATGGGTGAAGTATACACTGATGATGAATTGAAACCTTGGGGAAAGTCTCAACTAGATGTTGATGATTTTATCTTATATTCAGGTTGTTTTTGAATCTTTCTATCTTTCGACCCAACTCAACTCAACTCGACATCAGATTTTGATGCCATTATGTACCAGCAAGTACGGTGCAGAATATAGTTATTAAATAGGGGCTAGAGGCAATAAAGCTATTTGGTTCTCTTCACATACTCTGGTGAAATAAAGCTTTTTTCTACTTCTGAGCGCTTTTTCCTGATACGTGTTAGCTTAACACTCGTTTGCTTTTCTAGAGTTTTGAATAACAGGCTATAGGCAGGATTTTTTGCAGGCATATTCAGCTGATCCGCAAGATAGAGAGTTTCAAGTGAATAGAGAATATCTCCCCAATGCTGGCGCGCTGAAATCTCGGCCTTGTGCCAAAGGTGCATGGTTTTATTGAGTGGCTGACTTAAATCCTGATTTTTCATACTGAGCTGGCGCATCATTTCTTTTTTACGCTCAGCGACCATGATCTCTTGGGTGATGGAGGTTGTTTGTTGTGATAGATCAGGGCTTTTGGTGAATAAGAATGCAGATAGCTTATTAATTACTTGTGCTGAGAAAGCATGCTCTTCAATTTTTCCCGCTACTTTGGGCTTACCGTTGGTTAGAATTCTTCTGGCTTTTCCAAGGTTGCTTTCCATCCGTGATGCCGTCTTTTTAACAATGCTATCCATTTTCTTTTGGCGTTTGGTAATTTCCTTATCCAATAACTTTGCACGCGCATAGAACTGCTGGTCAACATAATCCATATCTTGGGTGGATGACTGGATAATGGCATAACGAATCTCACGATGAACTCTATTATAGAGCATGTGTTGTTCGTTCTCTTCCTTATTAAAATCAGCGAGAATACTTTCCAGTAACTTTTCATGATTAGGAAATTCATTTAACAGCCCCATGATACGGCGCTTGAATGATTTGATGCCTTCAATATTGAGCTGCATCTGTTTATATGACTTATCCAATGGCATATAAACAGTTTGTAAATAGTCGTGCTCATCTCTATCGAGCTGGGTGGTGACTGATTCTGTTTGTGCAAGGTAGCCTGGAATACTTGCGTCACCGCTGGCTCTCCAACCTCCTATTTTTTTAGCACCAAGCAATCCCACTAGCGCAACTATTGCTAGGCTTGCCATAAGAAGGATTGCTCTTGTCTCACTAGAAACTTTTCGACTCATTGAGTAACGAAAATACTTCACCACCGCAACGAGTGCCATGATGACAAGTATAATAAAAAATATTTGTAATACTGTGACAAAAAAACTATTCATCAAAAACCATCAAACCAATAACTTAAAAGAGTTTTAAAAAGTAAATTATAGCAAACTATACAGCATAAAATAAGAACAGATCAAAATAAGCTGGATTTTTAATTATCGAGGATAGATTGATTTCTAGGCAGGCTGTTGCTTTCCTGTAATAACAGACTGGTTTAGTGTAATTTTTTATCTTGTGTTGGTAAATTCCAGCCTAAAGAAGCGGTAAGTATTTTTTACAAACACAGGAGGCTTGCTTTGATCATTGGTAGAATTTCCCTTTCTCAGGCATAAATATCTACACAAGTTTATTGCTACACTTGCACAGCCTCCCCAGCGTCCCAATAGATCCGCAGCGCTAAGAAGTGTATTACCCTACGCAGGAGCAGGAGCGTGGTAACGAGGAAAAGGGAAAAGCCTTGCTAGGCTTCACTATTCCGATCCATTTCAATAATTTGCCACTCACCTTCGAACGTTTCAACCAATGCCGTGCATGACTCTACCCAATCGCCTGAATTAAGGTACATAATGCCATCTATGTCTTTAATCTCTGCCTTATGAATATGCCCACAAATAACGCCATCGTATTGGTTGTTTTTAGCGTAGTCAGCAAGGATTTTTTCAAAATCATTTATAAAGCTGATGGATGATTTCACGTTGTCTTTCACATACTTTGATAGTGACCAGTATCGCCTGATGCCAAATATTCGACGCACCATATTGAGCGGTGCATTAAGACGTAGAAGAGTGCCGTAACCAATGTCTCCCAATACTGCTAACCATTTCTTTGTCATCGTAATCGAATCAAAGAAATCACCGTGTGTAATATGGAAAAGCCTGCCATCCACGGTTTTGTACTTTGCTTCATTAAGCAGGTGGATACTGTCGCCTAATACTAATGGCAAGAAAGGACGAAGAAATTCATCATGATTTCCCATAATGTAATAAACCTTAGTGCCTTTTCTTCCTTTACGTAGAATCTTCTGAATCACATCAGAATGTGATTGCTCCCACTCGATTCCTCTTTTAATTGCCCAGCCGTCAATAATGTCGCCCACCAGATAGAGGTTTTCTGATTCATTTTCTCTTAGAAATTTCATCAGAAGATCTGCCTTGGAAAAGCTAGTGCCTAAATGAATATCTGAAAGGAAGATTGATTTATATTGCATTGAGTTTCGCTATGGTTAAGTTAATTTTGGAAAAGGGCTTATTGAGGGCGTATGAGTTATATAAGAATGCAGGCTAATCATATTATTTGGGTATGATATGCATTGAAAATAATCTTTATCAATTTATGTTAACTATTTAACCATTTCATGGCATAGCTCAATACAATAAAATAAAACGCATATTAAAGTACTCGCCATGATAATAAAAACTAAAATTAAGTAAGGAGAGATAATGATTAACATTGAACAACTTAGCGAACAAAACCATAAAATCGCAGAGTTAGCAAAAGTACTCAGTTCAATATTGAGCAATCGCGAGATATGCGATACCACTGTTGCTAACACTTTATTTTTCAGATACATAGACGATGTTACTGCGCACCTAAATCTTGAAGAAAAGGATTTATATCGCCTGATGCTTATGCATGATGACAAAGACATTCGCAATACAGCCAACCGTTTTTTATCTGGTTCGGGTGAAATTAAGCGAGTATTTAAACAATATCAAAAACGCTGGTGTCGTCGTAAGCAGTTATACATTAAAGATCATGATAAATTTATGGAAGATTCGACAGAGATGTTTGAAATGATTTTCAAACGTATTGTTGATGAAACTGAGAACTTATATCCTTCTGCTAGAACTGTTCTTAAAACTGCGACAGCATAAGTCTCTTAGAACCCTGAACAATGGGAAGCTTCTGTAAATCATGCAGAAGCTTTCTAATTATCTTTTACATACCTGCTGAAGAAAACCAGCATAAAGCTATAAAACGGCAAGCCACAATTCACATGATCTGCCACTAACTCCCCTGCCCTGCAATCTGTTAAAGAGACATCTTTCGCGCCAAGCTTTTGCATTGTTTCAAATGCAGTCTGTGCATTACTGTAGGGAACAATCTGATCATCACGCCCATGATAGAAGTGCGTTGGCGCATCGGGTATCCAGTTATAAATATTGTTTTCCTGCATTTTAGGGGTGTAAGACTGCTCTGTACTTTCTTTTAGAACTTGTAAAAAATCATCGGTGAAAAGCTCAGTGGGCTTATGAGGGATGAGTTCATTAATCTCCTCGCCCGAGTGTGTGCCATTGAATACTTCATTAACTGTTTCCAGATATTGTGGCTGAATAATGTCGGCGAGTTTGTTGAGTGAATAAATCTCATTGTAAGCCTTCACCACAAAGGCAATATAGGCTGGGTATGCCATCACATCAGCTGACGCAGCAAGCTTTGCAGTAGATAAAACATCATATGGCCCAGCGCCAGGTGCAGAGGCTGTTACCTTGAATTCATCGGCATAAGACTCTTGTATAGATTTTTGTGCGGCAAGCGTGGCGTAACCACCTTCGGAATAGCCCGCTAGAAAGAGCTGTTCATTAAAGAGAATGCCTTCATTTTCAAGGAATTCCTTGCTTGCCCTGAGCATGTCAATAACCGATGAAGCCAATGTTTCCGCATGGGTATAAGGGTGCATCAGATGGGAGGATTCGACATAGCCAATATAGTCAGCCGCAATAACAATATAGCCCATGGATGCTGCAATGGTACGGATTTCACCCGCGCCGTCATTCTCTGAAGGCACTTGGCTATCTAGAAAGGCTGTGCCGTGTTGCAGGCTAAGGATGGGGCTGAGTGCATCCTCTGCTTTAAAGGGGACGGATATTAGACCTGATACATTTATCAATTCGCCATCAATATTTTTGGTTTTATAGATGATTTTGTAGGTATCAACGGTGTGTTCCGCATTGAGATTGCCTGAGTCTTCCATGGCGTAGAGAACTTCATATATCTCGCTTTGGTTAATAATTGATTGGTGTGTTGCATTGACGAGTTGCCCGCTTTTATTTTTCATATTGTTTTATAACTTTGTTTTTGGTCAAAGCCTAATGTGTGAACAGTCTAGGAGACCTATTATTCTAGACAAAGATCTTTAATTTTCCAACAGCTAGTTCTCTTAGCTATAGAGCCTAAATCAAAAATATATAGACATAAACTTCGAGCTTCCAAGCGGAAGAATATGATTATGTTAGAAGGAGTGTGCCATGCTTAATAAAATTCTCCGTGAGTACCCTTCAACAAGTACATCCTCAACAATGGGTGCTGCGATATAATCTTTATCCAATACATTCTTAATTGAAAAGTTAAGCTTGGTTTGCTTTGAAATGGGATATTGAATATTTAAGTCATACCTTGTGTATCCTGCAACACTAAATTTATTCTTATCACTTACTTTTCGACGACTAATCGCAATGATACCTACGTCAGTTTTCACTCCTTTGAAAAAGCCCCTCGATATCATATATGAAAAGTTCATCGACCCGCTATGTGTTGGTAAATTACCAGGAATATTCCCCTCTAAACCATCATTATTTTTTGTAATTCGCCCATGCATATAGCTATAACCAGAAGAAAGATTTATATTACCAAAAAGAGGCGTTTTAGATGAAATTTCAAAACCTTTGACTTCTCTCTCGCCCGCCAAAATTCTAAATTCTTTATCTTCAGGATCAGTAGCTGTCAGGTTAGATTGAATAATCTGATACAGCCCTGCTTTTAGCTCCCTATTCTCATCACGATATCGAACCCCTGCTTCAAACTGAATAGCTTCCTTGGGATCAAAATAATGATTATCCTTATCTCTTCCTATATTAGGGGTGAAAGATTGGCTTCCGTTGATGTAATAGCTACTGTTATTATTTGGCTGATAAGTAACCCCCAAAGATGAGGAATATGTATCATTATTAGCTAAAGGATAAAGAATATCTAAACGAAAGAAATCCCTAAAGAATCTACTTTTTCTAATACCAGCCCTCAGTAACCACTTTTCCCCTATATAAACATTATCATGGAGATATATCGACTGGTCACTATCAGATTCATTATAATCATAATCAATTAACATATCCCGTGTTGGCGTTGGAAAATCAAAAACGGGGTCAATAATATCCAAGGTGTAATCCACCCATTTTCGACTTGTTTTGATCGATTTAGACTTATTTCGTTCATAACCAACGGTTGCTGTATGCGATAATCCTGCCACATTGATATTACCCGTAACTTCAGCCTTTGCAGCCCTTTGTCGATAGCTATTTTCAACTTCACGAAAATAGCCAATCAAAGTATCTTCATCCTCTTTATAGTAGAAACCACTAAGTAATTCATCTCGTTCTACATAATACCAATTTGCCTTTATCTTAGCCTTCCAGTGTTTACTTAGCTGGTGTTTAACATCAATATCAAGTGACCTATGGTCGCGTTTTGCATGACTTCTGGGGCCGGAGTAAGATGTATTATAAACGGGTCGCCCATGACGTAAGACCGTATCAAAATCAAACTCACGCCCCTGCAAACTATACTCAGCCATAAACCTGATCTTAGATTTATCATTCTGAAATATTAGCGATGGCATGAGCATTAATCGATCATCGTCTACATTTTTTCTCCCTGTTTCAGCTTCCTGTTTCACACCTATAAAACGATACAAAACACTTTTATTATTATTTAAAGCACCTGTTGAATCTACTTCAATACGAAGCTGCTCAGGATCACCAGCTACTACTTTGACTACATGTGATGATTCTACTAAAGGCTTCTTTGTAATAAAGTTAACAGTCCCCCCTGGTGTACCTGTTCCAAATAAAACAGAATCATGACCTTTTAATATCTCAACACGTTCAATGCTCGCAGGATCACGAAGATAAAACTTACGATTATCCTGTAAGCCATCTTTATATTGACGGCCACCCGTGCTAAAACCACGGATATAAATATCTGTGCCAATTCCTGCCGCATAACGTCCAGTAACGACACCGGGGATACTCTCTGCATAGTCTTCAATGCGTGTTGTATCAACAACATGTGGCATATTTTGATCAACGATATTGATCGTTGCAGGCACTTCACTCTCGAGCAGGCCAAAGCCAGATAATTCTATTTCTTCGCTCATCTGAGTGATGTCTTCTTTCACTATAATTTCATCAAGGCTATCAATATTATCCGCATAAATAGCCGAAGTCAGAGCAATAACAATCAAACATACACTAACACTGTATTTTATTTTCATACTATGGAATCCGTTCCTGTAAACCCTAGAGTTAACCCTAGAATTACTATTATTAATATATTTAGAGGGTTGAAAAGCCTCTAAATAAATGTCCGAAAACGAGTGAAGCCACGAACATCACAGAAACATTATAAGCAGAATTTATTGAATAATACGAATAGCAAGTTTATTTAAACAATATGATTAAACTAAGTTATGGCTTTAAATTACAGGTTCACCCTCTACCAAGAAACAACTTTCACATGACACATCAAAGGGTTATTACCTGGATAACAAAAACCTCCCTCTTCATCTACCATTTTCCAATGTGATACGACTGTTGCAGGGTAAGGTGGAGCCACAAAATCAATTTTAATTTCCAAAGATTCCCCGGGCTGAGTATCTACTAAATCAATACTCTTAATATCCGATACCAAGCCACACTGATGATTATCCCCATAAACACTCGTAGATACAGTCATCTCATCATCAATGCATATAACTTTACGATTTAGCCAAGGAACCTTGCCAATATTTTTTACTTTCCAAATTTTTGTAAATTTCTCTTCAGTATAGACAAGCGAATTACCTGGATAAGTTACATCCTCAATAAAGGCAATATAATCATCCTTATAGGGGCGATCAGAATAATATTTCGCTACATTAGGGGAAAACTCATGGTTCTTGAAATACTCTCTAAAAAACTCTAACGGATGTAATTCAAGCGCGTGTGAAAGCTGAATCAGCGTTGTTAAGCGCGCTTGTTTTATATCCCCATTTAAAATCTTATGTAATGCCTGCCTACTTATCTGGGATTTTTCTGCTGTTGCAGAAATAGTAAATCCTTTGTTTTTTATATGCTTACGAATATAATCTGAAAAATATAGTGATGACATATAACCCTCCCCCTCTGAAAATTTCTAAAAAAATTAGGAATGCAAACCAGTGTAAACCAAAGGTTACATTTTTCCCATTAAGATTCTGTTCATCTTATTTTTGAGTATATCTTTAAAAATAAGGTGAACAGGGAGCTAATACCGATACATAGCTGGGAGAATAAAACATGACAAAGCAAAAAATAGCATTATCTATTACAACCATGCTTTTTTTCACTGCATGTGACAACCAAAGTAATACAATATCAAACCGTTTTGAAAATCACTCAAAACAAATGGCTAATACAACACTACCCATTGATAGTACAGGTGAGCGAATTTCCCCTGATCTAGATATCAACTTCTATGAAAACTATGAACAAGCTACTGGCAATGGACTACGTGAACCCGGTTTTATAGGCAAAGTATTTGTCACTGATACCTCTCAAAATTTTTTTAAAGAGTAATTTATCTTTAGAAACTTGATCCATCAAAAAAGTATTATTTATTAATATAGGAAAACTAAATGCTCAATAAAAAAATAGTAATCTCATCCCTGATAGGCATAACAATGCTACCAGCAGTAGCAGTTGCGGGATCTAAAGCGGGTGGAAAAATTGGAGTTGGAATTCAATCATCATGGCCTAGTTATGGGCTTAGTGCTAAATATGATATGAATGAAGATATTACATTACAAGGTATTGTTGGAGCATTAGGCACAGTGACCAACTTTGGTGGAAGAGTGCTATATAAGTTTAAAAAAGAGCCGAAGTACAATTTTTATGCCTTTGGCGGTGTATCGATGTATAAGTGGTCAAATGCTTTTTATGATGACTCCGTAGTCGGCTTTAATGCAGGAGGTGGCCTTGAATATGACCTTAGTAAAGAATTTAGCGGAACACCTATTACCATTAGCGGTGAAGTAGGAGCGGCACTTGTCAGCTTTGATCATTATGATGCTTTTAGTTCATTTGGACTGGGTGTGGGTATTCATTATTGGCTGGATAAGTAAGTAATAAAAAACAGAAGCCACAGTTATGTTGCTAGCCCCCTATCAATCACTAATATTGATCCAAATAGAGAACATAAAATGTCAAAAGAAAAGCTTACATATCATTATTATCGTAGCCCATATACAACATTAATAGGGGTTTTAGGTTTCACCCTGATTACCGCTTGCGGTGGTGGTGGCGGCAAATCAAGTAACCATAATACACAAGGTACTCTGGTAACACCTGATCAGGCGAAAGTATCAGCAGCTAAAATATTGGCAAAAAAAGAGATACTTCAATACAAGGATTCCTGCCCTGAAGTACCTGCCGGTTACTCTCCATTACGTAATATTAATGTAGATTTCCTCGATAATAGCAATAAAGTCGTCAGCACAACAACTACCAACGAATGTGGTTTTTTCTCTGCTAGTACAACTAGCAATGTTACGCAAATAAAGGCTAATAGCTCGGGAAATAAGCCTATTATTTCTGAGGTACAGAACTTCCAGCAATCAGGCACAAAAATTGCGTCATGCATTCCAGCCTCTGCACAATATCAAATAGCATCAATACAGTTTACTACTAATGATAAGCTGGGCTTTACAGTCACAGACTCACTGACTAATAAAGCTGTGATAGGTATTCCAGCATCAGCATTATCAGTAAAAATAAACAGCAACTCCGAGCCAATCAGTAGCCTACAAAGCGCTGCCGCTGCGAATGATCCCGCTTCGGTTGTGCTAGTAATGGATGCGAGTGGCTCTATGAAGTCTCGTGTTAGAGATAGCAACGGTAGTATTTTGGAAGACCAAAATGGTAACGCCTATACTCGATACCGCATCTCAGCTCTAGCAGCTCATACTTATCTGGATAATGTTGATACTATTGATGAAACAGCTATGGTTTTATTTAGTTCACAAGTCCATTTTATTAATGACACTTCCATAGAAAACTTGTTCCGGATAAGTGATAGCCAAGGCAAACCATCACAGTACCATTTTAGTTCTGATGGTTTCAGCACTAATCCTGCCTCTTTGCGCTTTATTGTTGATGCATACAATAGATATTCGACAATTTATAGCCAATATGGGGTTGATAATAAACATACTGACACACCTGACCTACATATCAGCTATTACCCTTTGGGAGGTACAACAGCTTTTTATGATGCAATAGAAGCAGGAATAGACCAACTAACCCAGAGAAGCAATACTAGAAAAATTATTATAGCTATGTCTGATGGTCGAGATAACAGTAGTAGTAGCTCAGAAAACATCATTATCACTCATGCTAAATCTCAGGGAATTCCTGTTTATACTATTGCTTATGCCTTAGGCAATGATGAAACCATGAAACAAATTGCTAATCAAACGAATGCTTCATATTTTATCGTCAATGACCTTAACCTGATAGGAGCCTTTCAAAGTATTCAAACAGGCATTATTTTTCAGTATTTAGCAGGGCTAACCAACTCAGTACATGACAACGATATTGTTGAGTTAACACTAGATTTCAATGGTACTAGAGTGAGCCGTAGTCTTGTAAGGCTGTAATAGAAGCTAAACCAGTAAAAAGTTTAGTTTTTAAAAATTTTATAGGGAGTTATTCAAAATGAAATATGTATCTATCCTAATAGTCACCTTTCTCACTTTGGTATTGGCTGGGTGTGGTAATGGTGATAGTAATGGTGGTGCAGGGGGAAGTAATGTTGATAATTCTACAAATAACACCCCCAAAATAACAATATTGGGGAAAACAGCTAATGATTTAATTGTAGATGCCAACGTGACAATAAAAGACCTTTCAGGTCAAACAATTGGCATTGGAAAGACTGATCAAGACGGTGTATTTTCAATAAAAGTTAATGCTTCTGATATTCCAAACTCTTATAACATTGTGGTTACAGGGGGTAAGCAGCTTGGTGTAGATTTTAAAGGTGAGTGGCACGGTCTTTATGCCAATACTGAACCTAAAAATGCCGCTAATATTACACCTATTACAACACTAATCTACCACTTAAGCAGAGTTGCACTGGGAGGGAGTTCTGTCTCTATTTCCCAAAGAAACATTGTCATTCAAAAATTAGAATCAATAGGTATGCTTACAGATGGTAGTTTTAATAAAGCAAACCCACCATCCATAAACAACAAAGATATAAAGGCCGCAATACGAAAAGCAGGAGGGATACAGCAGTGGGCAAATAGCTTATCTTCTGATCTGGAAGATAATACTCTATCAGAAAAATCAATGCTCGGTTTCCCTTATGCTCACGGAGGCATAGTTTCAATCAGTACTGGAGGTGAAGGTAACTATATTGAAGTATTAGAGGGCGATAGTTACACAAAAAAAATAAACCTTTTTACTTATGATACTTATGAAGAAAGTAAGTATTCATATCAGTTGTCAAATGCTCCTGAAGGTTTAACCATCTCTGATAATGGTATTATTCAATACATTCCACCAGATGGAGTTACTCAGGATGAAAAACAGTTTTCAATTGAAGTAAAAAGCAGAAACACTTCTAAGGGACGTAAAATAAAAGCATCAATCGTTATTATTCCAACAGAAATCGTTGCTTCTGGTGTGGTTGATTCAAGAGGTGGTGTTATTAAAGATAGTCACGGCAACGAGATTGCTACGGTTCCTTCCGGTGCTTTATCTGAGCAAGCAACTATTGAAATATTAAGATCGATTGATAGCAATGGACAGCATATTTACAGCACTAAATCAACAGCAACATTATCTAAGTTTATTGAACTGCATTTACCCGAATCTGATTTATATCGAAAACAGAATTTAAAACGAAATAAACACAAAAGTAACCTACAGCCTAAGACTATTATTAAAAATAAACGTGAATTGGAAAGCGGCTGGACAGAATGGTTCGAGACTGACGAGCAAATACCTAAAATGGCACGATTTGCCAAAGTAGAAACAGGTGGTGCATTGATTACAAATCCAGTCAACAGACTAAAAACAAAAGCAAAGACATTACCAGCCCACCCTAATTTAAAAAATCTTGTTTTAGATGCTTCTAGGTTATACAGCCTATGCGGTAGTAAGAAAGACTATAACGTAAAATGCGAAGGTAAACAGCCAGTATTATTTGTCCACGGTTTTTCAGCTAGAGGAGCTACTGACTTTAATGGGGCATCTCATGGTGGTGGTGAGGATACCTGGGGTAAGCTTCCAGAGCTTATTAATAATGAAGGTTATGCTGTTTTTGAGTTTACATGGAGAACTGCTTCGCGTTTTGTAGATGTCGCTGATGATCTTGCAGATGCTATAAAACTCATTGAAAGGGCATCAAAACAAAAAGTCAATATAGTGGCACATTCCTTTGGGGGTCTATTGGCAAGAACTTATTTGCAAAACTATGCTTCCACAAGACGGTATGATAATAATGTGCAGAGTTTGGTAACAATTGGTACACCTCATTCTGGGATATTCGATACTGCAGGCACTCATTTTGGTGTTCAGTTTCCTAAAGGACAAGATAGCACGTCTTTTGAGGGTTGCCTTCAAGTATCTTGTAACCAAGCGGGTGAGCCTACCTCAGGTACTTGGAATGTACCAATTCCATTTTTAGATGAACTACCATTTTTAGATAACTACGGTACTCTTTCTATATCTGATTATTTGGGGGTTGGAAATAATACAGTTGGTGAGCTACCAGGAAAATTAGCGAAATTTGGAGAGGGTCATCAAATTCCCGTTAATATTCTCATATTAATGAGTCTGACAATTGATCGGCACATACTGTCTGATATTTTCACTGATAAATATCAAACAGGTGATGCACTTATCACCTATGCGGGACAAAGATTCATACCATCTTCAGGCAATACACCAATTAGAAACTATTCAAATAGTAATATTATTCTTACTGAAGAACTGTTAGGTATTCACCCAACTGCTCTACCAAATCAACAAGTACATGTTGATGATGCTTTCACTAACGGAAGTCACATTACTTTTGAAGGATATCGGCATTCTCAGGGCAACTTTTGGATATTTTCTGGAGCAGGTCAGGGAGCAGGAGCTGCACTAACATCCAGAGGAGATATTGGTGAAGTATATGTGGCTAATGACAATAATCTTGATGATACGGGTAAACCACATGCCGCACTTGTTAGAGTAAAAGACTGGCTATCATCAAACAATGCATCAATTAATCCCTCTCCAGAATTAACCACACTAGCTGATAATGAAGTTATTATTGTTACCAAAAGAGATGGAAATTTGGAAATTTATCGAGTGAGTATTGATGGCTATAACCCCGTTAACCTAACTAATAACCCTGCTGCTGACCTACTGCCCAACCTATCCTCACGAGATGAAAACAGAAATAGAATTATTTTTACTTCTGATAGAGATGGTAATAATGAAATCTACTGGATGAGCGTTGGAGGTGGTGTAGCACAACGATTAACTTTTTCTCCAGGTGATGATGTTGCCCCTAGATGGTCTTCAAGTACCAACATGATTGCATTTACATCTAAACGTGATGGAAATTACAACATTTACACAATGACAGAAAATGGTAGCCGTCAGACAAAATTAACCGAGTCCAGCAAAGCTGATCTTACACCTGCATGGTCGCCTGATGGTACAAAAATTGTATTTGTTTCTCAGCGAGATAACAACGAAGAAATTTACTTAATGAATGTTGATGGCACTGGGCAAATCAATCTGACTAATAATCCTGCATCAGATGTTTTACCACTATTTTCCCCTGATGGTTCTAAGATTAGCTTTGTATCCAAACGAGGTGGTGATAATGATCTATGGATAATGAACATTGATGGAAGCAACCTCCATAAAATTACTGGGGATAAGGTAGATGGAGTGGGTATGTATGCGTGGTCACCTGATGGCACATCTATTGTATTTGACTCTCAGGCTGATGGAGATTATGAAATATACACAATCAATCCTGATGGTACTAATTTACGACAACTTACGAATAATACATACGTAGATCGTTTTTCTAGCTGGTTATGGAATGGTGAAAAAATTATCTTTGTTAGCAACAGAGATGGAAATGAAGAAATTTATAGTATGAATGCTGATGGAGGAGAACAAATCAATGTTTCCAACGACCCTAGCGACGATGCCTTAACTCAAGTATCACCTGTCTATGGTGATGGTGGAGGCTGTTTCATAGCCACGGCTGCGTATGGCAGCTATCTCGAACCAGAAGTTATGGTTTTAAGGGAGTTTAGAGATAGTTATTTATTGACTAATTCAGTAGGTACTGCATTGGTAGATTTTTACTATGCAACCTCCCCACCCATAGCTGATTACATTGCCAAGCACCAATTGCTACGTACCATTACACGCGTAGGGCTAACACCGATAGTTTATGCCGTTAAGTATCCTCTACTCACTTTAATAGTTATGGTTATTTTAATAATATTATTGCACAAGTTACTGACTTTACGAAAATTAAAATATGTTAGCTATAACATAAAAAGGACTATTCAATGAAAACAACCCAACACAATAAGACAGACCTTCTCGGTAACGAATATACTGAGATAAGAGATGAAAGTGGTAAGTTTGTCGGCCATTCTGAAGCAAAAAAAGATTTATTTGGTAAAGAATATATTCAACATTTCGATGCTGATGGAAAGTCTATTGGGCAATCAGAGCAAAAGACAGGTTTTCTTGGTGATGAATATATTAAACATACAGATTCAGATGGACATTCTGCTGGTACATCAGTAGAAGGTAAAACGTTCCTCGGCGATGAAACAAAGCTCACCCATACAGATCCAGAAGGAAAGCATATAGGTACATCTATTGAAGGTGATAGTTTTATTCATGGGAAACATACAAAACACGATGGGGTAAATGGCATTCACACACGTGCTGATCAGTTATTACATGAGAATGATGAATCTCAAGAAACTCAGCCAGTAAGTCAATTAAATTATGATGAAGACACGACACCAAAAGAAACGAGTCCACTTGCATCCTATTTACTAGGCAAACTAGGTATCGGGATCGTATTAGGTATTGTTATATTGATTATGACAGGTGAATTTATCAACTCGATGATAAGTGGTTTAATTTTAGCATTTGTTGGGAAATTCATTCTTAGTTATTTAATTAAAGATTTTAGTAAGATGGGGAGATAAGCTGAGTCTATATATTCCAAGTTACTGTAAAACTAGAAAGATACAATAGGTAAGAAAAGGGCTATGCAAAACACAAAATATTTATACTTAACCATATTATTACTATTTGTTCTGGGTGTTACATCCTCCTGCTCAGATAACGGCAATCTATCGGTACCAACATTAATTCAGTCTAAGAGTACTGAGTTAAAAATAGGTACAGGTGGAAAAACAGGTGCCTATTATGCTTTTGGCAAACGCTTACAAAGGCTGTCTTCTGAACAACACTCTATCCAACTTGTTAATACTAACGGCAGTGTTGATAATTTAAAGCAGATTGCAGAGGGTAAGCTGGATGCTGCTATTGTACAAAATGATATTGCTTATAAAGAGTTTTCTGGAAGGAATGATACAGAGAAACATAAAAAGAATAAAAGCTTCCAAAGTGCATTGCCTTTATTTAATGAATATCTATTTTTTATAGTTAAGAAATCATCTGATATTTTAAACCTTGCTGATTTAAAATTTAAGGATGTGGTGTGGGCTGGTAAAGTTGGATCTGGTACACGTAATAATGCTATTCGTGTTATTGATGAAATGGGTATGAGGCAAAATATTCAGATACCTACTCAAAAGACTTGTGATTTCCCTGAATGTTTGACTTCAGGAAAAATGCAAGCTGCTTTTTTTACCCGAGCAAGTCCCCCTAAGTGGTTCAACGAAGAATCCTTCAGAATTATTGGGCTGCCAACAGAGGTACTTAACAGAATTGTTACCAAGACACCTTATTTTCACAAAGTGAAATTGCCTGCGAATACAAGCAACCCCGAAGGTGAGACCTTATCTGTTCTTGCATATCTAGTTCTGTCAAAAAGTATGTCTACACGTAAAGCAGAGTCATTGATTGATGATATTATTAACAATTACAAAAAGCTTAAAAGCCCAAATGATGTTTATCAACTCTTAACCTTAAAAGACTATATTGCTTACTTGCCCGCAACCCGACACCCTGGTGTAGTACGCTCATTGGTAGAGCATAAACTCATTGCTGATCCAAGTATCAGTTGGTGGTTATTACCTTTTGTAATAGCCTTGATTGCGCTATTAATTTGGTCTCATAAACACTCGATTGCCTATGATATGCTGGGTTGCAAAACTCCACAAAAGAATTTTTCTGGTTGGATTCTTAAACAAGTAAATATTTTTTATATACACGCCATAATTATTATTTCGGCACTCGCTTTAATTGCATCAGCACTGTGGTTTGTACGTATTTATGAAGATGATTATGCTATTGAAAATAACACCCAAAGCACTTTATCTGACATTTCATTTTCTGATGCCTTGATTTGGATGTTTGTTTTTATGGGTTCAGGTTATGCACCTGAAAATGAATTCCCCAAAAGCACACCTGGTAAATTGTTGGTAACAACATTTCCTTTAATTGGATTTGCATCATTAATAGGCCTTATAGGCGCATCCTATTCTCGACGCAGAGACAAGATGATTCAAATGAGAAGAGGTAATTTTATTCCTGCTCTCGAAGGGCATGTTTTGATTTGTGGCTGGAATGAGAAAGCACCAGGAATTGTTTACGGTTTAACTTGTAAAGATGCACCTGCAAAAAGAAAAGTCGTAGTTATAGCTGAACTGGGAACGGATTCACCACTCGCAAAGTATGATTTTAACCATCGCCTTGTCAGTTATTGTAATGGCGATAGCGCAGATATGGATGCATTATCCAGAGCACATGTGAACCATGCAAGCGAAGCCATTATTCTTGCAGGTCTTCAAAAAAGACATTCAAAGAACATTCGTAGTGTACTAACCGCATTAGCTTTGAAAAGAAGATCAAACTATAAACCAAGAGAAAGAATTTACAGTAGCCTACCATTACTAAAAAAATTCAAAGGAGTAATTACACAGATAAATAAGATCCTGTTTAATGAATCACCTATCATTCCCTTTGGCAATCATTCATCCATTTTTGTTATTACCGAACTACTTTACAAGGAAAACAAGGAAAGATTTGATGCTGCTAATACGGATGCTATTCTCGATAGTGAAGTATTTAGCAATAGGTTAGTCAGTAGTAGTTGTCTTGGTAGTGGCATTGTAGATTTTATTATGGATATTGTGACCCATGATGAATTTTCAGAAATATATATGGTACAAGCTGAAGTATTAACAGAATCACAACACAGAAACCTGCCTTTCCAGAAGTTTACGGCAAGCAGATCATCTTATAAGAATGGTTATTCATGGGCTGGCTGGTCTTTAAATGAGTTAAGAGCTGCTTTATTAGAAAATGGAGTCAACTTGATTGGTGTAAAACAACAGTCAAGTGATCAGAATAAACGACACTTGGATGGGCTTACCTTTGATGACCAAGGAGACATTAAGCTTGTTTTTAAAGACCCCAACTATAAAGTATCTGCGAATGACCAGCTCTTGTTTCTTGCTGAGGAGCAAAGTACTTTTACTTCAATCAATTCAGAAAATCATGCCATTACTGCTGAAAAGAGCGAACTTATCTCTAGTGAGACGAATCAACTATTCACACCACGAAAGATTAAAGTACTAGCCATTGGTAGCTGGCGCAGGTGCAAGAGTATTCAAAAAGAATTTGCAGAAGTGGACTATGTTGACTTCTTTATGTTAACCAGCGACGTTCCCGAACATGAAAAACTGGGTAGTGATGCCTACTATGAACCAGACAACATTGAAACTTGTTGGGATAATATACCCGTTGAAGAATTCGATAGAATAATTATTTTGGCAAATAACCTGTCAGATGTTAATCAGGATGATTTGATAGATGACAAGGGAGAACTTGATGCACCGACCCTATTCATTGCAAATAACATTAAAAAACACCTGAGTGAAAGAAAGGTAGAAAGCACACCCAGAATTATTGCAGAGATGCAAAACTATCGGTATCGCTCTTTATTTGAAGCCAGCGTTGATATTGTTATTCCATCGTCTATGTTTATTGAGCGCTTGTTGATTAAAGGCATTTACCATCATGGTGATATAGGTAACTTCCTGAGTGCTTTACTAGCAGAACAGGATGGAACTTACCTTATGTCATACACCGTGCAAGAAGATGATTGTTTTCACAAAAAAAACATTAAGTCGCTATTTAACCAAACCAATGGAAGCATTCAGGTGTTAGGCTATCATCCTGCTAGTCATGCAGAGGCCTTTGTAAAGGCTGGAGCTGATTTTAATATGCACTTTGCAGTTAGCCCCGTAGATCTAGAGAATGTGACAAAGCAATATCATAAAAAACAGCCTGAATCAGATGTGTTAGATAGTACATCTTTGGTTGGTGTTGGAGATGTTGTTACTATGATTTATACAACTAGTTGAGACTCTAGTGACATGTATATTATCTTAATATGTATCTTCAGGTTGCACCATGAGCTGAATAATAATAAATACATGCAAAGACCAATAGCTCCATGTATCAAATACCTACTTTTGTTAAACCTCCTTACCCTCCCTCTCACTGGCGTTGCACTACCCAGTGGAGACAAGAGAGCAAACGTAGAAAGTATCGTCATACACTCCATAGGAGGACCTGAATGTAAACAGGATAAAATTGTACTTTTACCCGCTTCTGGTAACGCTAAACCATGGATAGATTACTTTTCACATCATAAAGTGTTAGGTATTCACTACATCATTGATAAAGATGGAAAGATAGAACCTGGGATTCCTGAGAATGAAATAGCGAATCATGCTAAAGGTTTCAACGACACATCAATTGGCATTGAACTTGTGAATTGGGGGGACGGGAAAGACCCATATTCGTTAGAGCAAGTCACAGCTTTGATTGAACTTCTCAAAGATATTAAACAGCGCTGGCTCATTTCAGATAATCATGTTTTTAGCCATGCACAAGTTGATAAGCAATACCTTAGTTGTGGTAATCAGCGTATCAAAAAGAAACAGGATCCAGGTAAAAACTTACATCTAAGTGAGTTATTACAACCAGGTTTCAACCCCCTTTTATATTTTTCTCCTAGGCCTCCTGTACGAAAAAGGCCATATAAAAGCAGTTTGGTGGACATTATCAAGGCCTGTAATGACCAAAATAAAGTTCATGCTTTTACAGTAGTCGTAGAAGATAGCCTTAGTATACGGTCAAAACCATCAATACTGTCTAATAGAATAGGTTGGTTAAAACCAAATGAAATAGTAAAAATTCTCCCTAGGTTATGTAGTAAAAAAGCAGAGCGTATCTCAGATATTAATGGTCTATGGGTTGGCATCAAGAATGATAACTTTGTTAAAGGGTATGTCTTCAGTGGTTTTTTAGAAAGCGACTAAGCAGATATTAGTTTGAGTAGCCTGAATTCAGCTGCTCTTTACAGCGCTATTTATTGGTGTGAACTATTGCTTTAATTGATACCTTATAGGCAAAAACATAGACCATTGTGTTTTATGAATATGCTGTGGGAAAGGTAGTTTCCCAGATACTTTGAGAATTGCTGTCTTTGCAGCTTCATCCAAAATATTACTACCACTACTCTCAACAATTTTAATATGGCTAATCACACCCTTTGCAGAAATAATAAAAGAAACTTTCACTAAGCCCTCTTGCTTTCTTCGCTTGGCACGAGCAGGGTATACCTTACTCATGGAGATAAGCTGCCGTAGTTGGGATTTATAATTAACAGCATCTTTAACACTCTGCGATGAATTTACTTTATTTCTACTGGTTATCGCTTTTCGCTTTCGGACAGGTCGCTTGTCTTGTACCTGCTTTTCCTTTAAGAAATTGAGTCTTGAGTGAACTATTTGGTGTTTGCTACTTGCAATTGCAGTAGCGTGTCTTTTTACTTGCACCTTCTTATTTACAGCGATAGGGGAAGGATTTAATAGAAACTCAATATCCTTTTCCTCTTTTTCCGAAAAAATATTATGTGCCTTTTCAGGTATTGATACCTTATTCTTAATATATCTTTGTGTAAGTAATTGTTTTGGCTTCCGCACTACCTTTTTGTTTATTTTATCTTTTGGGTTTCTTCCCTGCCTCTCTTTTACTCTACTCTGAACAACCATTACCGTTTTTTGTATATCAACAGGGGGATGATTAACGATTGTTAGCGATAGTACACGAGATGTACTTTGAATACTTTGTTTTGTAAAGCTGTTGTCTATAGCTACCCTTAACAGAAAAAGCAGTAAGAGATGGATCAATATTGAAGAAATAATTCCAGTAATAACAGGTGCTTTATTGATACCATACACAGAAAAAAATAACATATTACACCTTTCGATTATAGGTGTTCATACAAACTACTCACCACCTGCCCTGCTTTAACCCGTTTATGCAGAACCATCCCCTGCTCAACCAGCAATCCGTCAATATCTTCCTTAACTTCATGTTCGATATAAAGCATTGCCGAAGGCGCTAATAAACCTTTCTGGTTAATAATATCCAGAACCTCAGGCAAAAGCCCTTTGTGAAAAGGAGGGTCTAGAAAAATAAGATCGTACAACTGTGACTGAGCATCCAGTGCCTGTAAAAACTGAAGCGCATCGTTACGAACAACCTCTGCATTTTCAGCTTTTAACAGGGCGATATTAGCTTCAAGCTGTTGCGCGGCACGAGGATCTTTTTCTACTAGCGTGAGATATTCAGCCCCTCGAGATAAAGCTTCCAATCCAAGCGCACCGCTACCTGCAAATAAATCCAGACAGCGCGCTGAATATACAGAACCTTGCAACCAGTTAAACAACGTTTCCCTAACCCTATCGGGCGTCGGACGAAGCCCTGATACATCGGCAACGCCCAGCTTTCGTCCACGCCATTGACCTGCAATGATGCGGACGAGGTTTGCCTTGGCTTTGTTACTGGGCTTTGGCTGCTTCCTTCTTTTTGCCATCGGTGCTTGCTTCCTTTGCTGGCGCGGGTTTTTTCTCTGCTGATTTACCAACGATTATGGTGACCATTTTATCAGGATGGAGGCGACGCTTGAAAGCATCCATGACTTCTTCACGAGTGATTTTGTTAATTTTATCCGTGAAAGTATCCATATAATCCAGCGGCATTCCGTAGAAACCAATCATGGAGATATAGCCGACAATATCGCTGTTGCTGGCTGTGCGTAGCGGGAAGCCACCTGTAATGTTTTTCTTAGATTGCTCTAATTCTGCATCTGTTGGGCCGTCTTTAAGAAACTTATTCAGCTCTTCACGAGATACTTTTAGGGCTTCGTCAACAGACTCATTTTTGGTTTGCAACCCTAGTGTATAAGGCCCTAGCTCACGTAGCGGCATAAAGTAGCTGTACACGCTGTAGGAAAGCCCGCGCTTTACACGTACTTCTTTCATCAGGCGTGAGGTAAAACCACTCCCACCAAAAACGTGATTGCCTAGATAAAGGCTAAAGTAGTCTTTATCACCGCGTTTATTGCCTGGGTGTCCCATATAGATATGCGACTGCGCCGAGGGGAATTCTATACGAATCGTTTTGCTTTCGGTGAGCTGCTTTACTTCTGGAATGGGTGCTGCTTTTTCGCCAGCCTGTAGGCTTGAAGATACTTTTTCTGCAATGGCTTCGGCTTGTTTACGGTCAATATTTCCAACCATGGCTAACAATCCATTTTTGCTGACATAGTGCTTTTTATAAAAAGCTTTTAAGTCATCAAGCTTCATGGCTTTAATGCTTTCCTCTGTGCCACTGCCTGGTACACCGTAGGGATGATCACCGAATACGTGCTTGGAAAAAGCTTCATCCGCTAGCGAGCCTGGGTCTTGCTTCTTTGCTTCTAAGCCAATGAGCGTTTGCTTTATAGAGCGCTGGAAGTCTTTCTCTGGAAATTCAGGTTTAGAGATAACTTTCAGCCACATATCCAGTGCTTTCTGCTGTTCTTCAGCCATCGTCACAGTACGTAGACCTACTGTTGAACGATCCGTAGAGGCTGATGAGGAGAATTGAGCGCCAACTGACTCAAAGGCTTCTGCAATTTTATCAGCATTCATGCCTGCTGCACCTTTATTGAGAATAGAGCCTGTGAGCATCGCTACACCGGGCTTATCGCCATTTCGAGCGCTACCTGCGGCAAAGACTAATTCTAGATCAAGCATATCTAGCTCAGGTGCGGGTACAAAGTACACGCGCAAGCCGCCTGATGTTTCCCAATGTTGAATTTTTGGAGCGGCGCTAGCGGTGTTTAAACTAGCCGTGGTGATAAATATCAAGGCAAACGCGCTGATTACTCTAAGTATCTGGTTCATTATTTCTTCTCCCCTGCTTCTGCTTTGGTATCTAGCGACTGTGGATCAAGTCGCGCTAGTGTGAGCTGGTCTTCAATCAAGTATTTCTGGGCAACTTGTTGAATCTGCTCTGGGGTTACTTTAAGAATAGAAGGGACATAACTATCCATTTCCTGATAACCAATACCTGTGGATTCTAGTGAACCAATCACCGTGGCGATATGCTCAATAGAATCACGCTCGTAAATCTCATTAGCAATCACTTGCGCTTTCACACGCTTTAGCTCTTCTTCGCTGACTTTTTCTTTTTTCAGGGTTTCAATTTCAGCAAGAATAGCTTTGGTCAGTTCTTCAACCGTATGGTCTTTGGTGGGTGTTCCTGAAATACCAAACAAATCTGGCAAGCGACCATAGCCGTTATACCAAGCGCCTACACCAGCTGCTATTTCTTGATCACGTACTAGATTTTTAGCGAAGCGCGCACTGCTTCCACCATCCAGAATATTTGCTAGCACTTCTAGCGCATACGGCTCCCATTTGTTTTTGCTATCTAAAATGCCTGGCGTTTTATAGCCCATGCGTAAACTAGGCAGTTTGGCGGGTGCTTTTACTACAATGCTTTTCATGCCCAGCTGCTTTACTTCTGTACGCAACTTTGGCGTTGGGATTTCTGATTTCTTTAAACCACCAAAATATTTCTTTGCCATGGCGAAAACTTTATCAGCTTCCACATCGCCCACAACTACGAGAGTTGCGTTATTAGGTGCATACCATTTTTCATACCATTTACGCAGGTCTGGCAGTTTCATAGTGTCTAAATCTACCATCCAGCCAATAACAGGTGCACGGTAAGGGCTATTCATAAAGGCGGTTGCATTGAATTGTTCGCGCATTAACGAGGCTGGCTTATCATCTGTTCTCCAACGACGCTCTTCTTTCACCACATTGATTTCTTTTGAGAATTCTTTTTCATCGAGTACGAGATTACGCATACGATCAGCTTCTAAATCCATCGCTACTTCAAGGCGGTCTGATGCTAGCACCTCATAATAGGCGGTGTAATCTTGGCTAGTGAAGGCATTATTACGTGCGCCGTTAACCGCTAGAATATTTTCAAACTCACCTGATGCACGGTTAGTTGTACCTTTGAACATCATGTGTTCTACAACATGCGATAAGCCTGTAATGCCTTCGTGCTCGTAACTCGTGCCCACACGATACCAAACCTGAACAACAGCAACAGGCGCTCGGCTGTCTTTTTTTACGAGCACTTTTAGGCCATTATCAAGGATTAATTCGTGGATCTTATGGGGGGTGTCTGTGCTTGTAGTGTCGGAGCCTTTTTTGGTGCTTTCTGCTTTTGCAACAACAATGGGCAAAACCAGTAAAGCAGCAATTAAGGATGTCGTTAAGTATGTGTTAAAGATTTTCTTCATAGGTGTTAATATCTTCCACTTTATTATTATCGAAAAAAGGCCGATTGTACGATGTTTGGATTTAAAAAGGAAAAAAAGCCCAACACAGGCACAGAAGAAACTCAGGAAAAACCTTCTGGCGGCTTGTTTTCGCGCTTAAAAAAAGGCCTATCTAGAACCAGCGACACCCTTACCGAGGGCATGGGTACATTAATCCTCGGCAAGAAAAAGATTGATGATGAAGTGCTGGAGGAGTTAGAAACTCGCTTACTAATGGCTGATGTGGGCATAGAAGCCACACAGCGCATTATTGATGAGCTAACCCAGCAAGTTAATCGCAATGAATTGAGCGATACCGATGCACTCATGAGCGCCTTGCATACCATTATGGTGGATATTCTTAAGCCAGGCGAAGTGAGCGTGGATGTCGATATTGATCATAAGCCGTTTGTTATTTTAATGGTCGGCATTAACGGCGCGGGTAAAACCACCACCATTGGCAAGCTCGCTAAGAAATTTCAGGATGATGGTAAAACGGTCATGCTGGCTGCAGGTGATACATTCCGTGCAGCGGCTGTTGAGCAGTTACAAACGTGGGGTAAGCGTAATGA
The DNA here is from genome assembly GCA_032361185.1 of Lepetodrilus ovalis. Classification (NCBI taxonomy): domain Eukaryota; kingdom Metazoa; phylum Mollusca; class Gastropoda; order Lepetellida; family Lepetodrilidae; genus Lepetodrilus; species Lepetodrilus ovalis. The sequence continues at coordinate 50,763 of JAUTBQ010179251.1, forward strand.
TATTACGGTAATTGCTCAAAGCACAGGTGCGGATACAGCCTCGGTGATTTATGATGCGGTGGAATCTGCTAAAGCTAATAAAGTCGATGTGTTGCTTGCTGATACGGCAGGTCGTTTGCATACTCAGACAAACTTGATGTCGGAGCTGGAAAAAGTATTGCGAGTGATGAAAAAACTGGATGAGACAGCACCTCATGAAGTGATGCTCGTGGTTGATGCCAGCATTGGGCAAAATGCACTAACACAGGCGAAGGAATTTAATACTTCGCTGGGTCTAACAGGAATTACGGTAACTAAGCTGGATGGCACAGCTAAGGGCGGTATTCTTTTTGCTATTGCTGAACAGACGGGGATTCCTGTTCGCTTTATTGGTGTGGGTGAAGGCATTGATGATTTGCAAGAGTTTGATGCTGAGGCGTTTACGACTGCGTTGCTTAATTATGAGAAAGCTGAAGCTTAGCCCTTCAATCTGAGCTTTTGATTGAAACACATAAAGCAACTCACCCAGCACTCCCCTTTGCAGCATAGGTATCTACACAAGTTTTATTGCTACTCGTTACCGTGCTCCAGCGCAGTAATGGGAAGTAGGTTAGTAACTCGTGTAGATACCATGCCTTTGCAGAGGAGGAGTTTTTACCCCACATATTTGATACTAACTCTTCTTTGTATTTATGGCTAAAAATCGTTAGAATCCACATAAACACTATAAGCTAATGGCATGATTGAATTTAAAAATATAAGCAAAAAATACCCAACGGGTCAGCTAGCCTTATATAACGTCAACTTGACGTTACACAAAGGGGAAATGGCATTTTTAACAGGGCATTCAGGCGCGGGGAAAAGCACCCTACTTCGTTTAATTGCACGATTGGAAGAGCCAAGTCAGGGCAAACTTTCCGTTGGCAAAACCAATCTGAGTAAACTTACACGTCAACAAGTTCCTATTTATAGACGCAGAATAGGCATGATTTTCCAAGATCATCATCTGCTTATGGATCGTTCTGTTTTTGACAATGTTGCCTTACCTCTACGCATTGCAGGTATGGGGCATCGTGATATTCGCCGCCGTGTTCATGCTGCGCTGGATAAAGTCAGCCTGTTAAAAAAGGAAAAACAAAACCCCATGATGTTATCAGCAGGTGAGAAACAGCGTATAGGTATTGCTCGCGCCGTAGTAAATAAGCCAACCATTATTCTTGCTGACGAACCTACAGGCAACCTTGATCCCGAGCTTGCTCAGGATATTATGTGTACCTTCAAACAGTTTAATGAGCTGGGTGCAACCATTCTGATCGCCAGCCATGATCACAGCCTTATTGAACGCATGCAAAAACGCATTATCGTTTTACAGAAGGTGGAGGTCTAATGTCTAATACAACACAACAACGCATCAATAGTAGCGCAACCTACTCTCCCCTCTCATCATGGAAAAACCAGCTTCGTGCCGCTATTGGCTTTAGCTTAAAACGACTTTGGCACAACCCTTCATCGACATGGATTACACTGGCAGCCATTGCGATTGCCCTGTCTCTTCCAGCAGCTTTGCATTTGATGGTGAAAAATATGCAAACGCTTACAGATGATAAAAGACAAATTCCAACTATTTCAATATTTCTGAAAAAGCACGTCACAACAGAGCAAGCAAAAGATCGTGGCGAGTTGCTTTCAGAGCTGCCAGCAGTCACCAGCGTTCTGTTTGTTTCGAAAGAAAACGCTTTTAGCAAACTAACCGAGAAAGGTTATACCGAAGGCATTGACGGTAATCCTTTGCCCGACGTTCTTGTTATTACGCCAAAGCTTTCTTTGCTCGATGATGAAAATATGAAGAAGTTGATTCGGAAGTTTAAGAGCTATCCCGAAGTTGACTTCGTGCAATCTGATAATGAATGGGTACAACGCCTGCGTGCCATTATTAATATAGCTGAGCGTGTTGTATTTGTAGTCTCTATTCTTCTTGCCTTGGCTGTTTTGCTGGTGGTGGGTAATACCATTCGACTTGATATTGAAAATCGTAAGGAAGAGATTGATGTCACTCGTTTTATTGGCGCTACTCGGCCCTATATTCGTCGACCCTTTATATTTGGTGGTCTTTGGTACGGTTTATTCGGAGGCATTCTCAGCCTTGTGATCGTACATTTTGCTTTGTTTTTCCTTATTGCCCCAACCCATAAGCTCTCAACACTGTATGGAACTACTTTTACCATCAGCGGGCTAGATTTTGTGACGACCTTTTATATTTTGCTCTCAAGTAGTTTACTCGGAGTAATTGGCGCGTGGGTCGCAGTAAGTAGCCACTTGAATAGACGTGATGTCACATTCTAGATAGCATACTTTCAGTGTTGTACAACTGAAAGGATAAACTAGAAATGTCATGTCTTAACAAACGGATATTATTTATATTAATGGGCTACCTAACAATAACCATTGGTCTTACAAACTCCGCATTAGCCAAAGATAAAAAAACAGTAGAAGACTGGGATCAGCTTATTGATAAAATGTCGGGCAAGAATCCAGCATTTATCACATACAATAAGAAAAAAGCAAAAGTAGTGACGGCTAAAAGCAAAGTCATTAATAAAAACACCAATAAGCCAGCCCAAGCTAAACCAAAATCCGAAATAAAGAAACCACCTGTAGTCAGCAAGCCCAGCGTAGAAAAGAATGCCATCAAAAAAGAAAGCGGAGAAGCCCCAAAAGTTTTAACTGAAAAACTTTATAGAGCCGTAAAGAATGGTGATGAACAGCGAGTAAGGGACTTTATTTCCCAAAAAGGAGCTAATACCAACTATACCGATAAGGAAGGGCTAACCCTACTCCATATTGCGGCAGGTAAAGGTAATTTTAATGTTGTTCGCCTACTCGTTTCAAATGGGGCTAGAGTGAATGCAGCAACACCCAAAAAATGGACACCTTTACACCATGCTGCACGTTTTGGCCATCATGCCATTTGTAAATTCCTAATGAGCAAAAAGGCCAATGCATATATTAAAAACTCAGATGGAAAAACACCTATCGAACTAGCCAAGCAGCTTAATCATGGGGATATAGCACACTTTATGACGATATGGGCCAAGAATCATTAAAAACGACCGTAGAGACGTAGCACGCTACGTCTCTTATATCTCCTGTCCTCTCCTTACTCTCAGCCAAAACAAACATCGAGATCCAATAATAAAGCAGCCTTATAAACTAGCTGCGTGTAAAATTATGTGTCCAATTTTTTATCTGTTACACTAAGTGGCAAGAAACTTAGCTAGTTTATCAATTAAATAGCAGTGTTTCTTAAAAAGGCTCTGATCAAGTAATACGTTATTTTTTCAAAGAAGGGCTTCAGAAATAATGGCGACCAGTTATCGTAGGCAAGACTAAAGTCTCATTTCTTGATTAAGCCAAACACATTAAAACACTGAACTAATCAGCATTAACAATAGTCATAATAATCAACATCATACTAAGTAAACCCACTATCAATTTACTTGATATAGTATTGAATGGAATTTGCATATTAGGGATACCTGATCCAACTTCCAACTATAACTAGAAAAAGGCAAAGAAATGCAAGCTAACACCCCGAAATGGATAACATTCTTACTCACTAGCGCTCTGGTAGCTTTCATCTGCCTACCATTACAAGCTATTGCCAAAGATAAGGATCTTGCTTCTTGGGGAAAGCTCATCAATGAGATGTCAAAGTCAAACCCTGATTTTATCTCATACGGAAGTGCAAAAAATAAAGCATCTTCAAAAAGCAAAAAGAACAATAAAAAGCTTTCTAAGAAAGAACGATTAAAGCTTGAAAAAGAAGACAAGAAAGCCCCTAAGAAACCAAAAAAGCTAACCGCAAAAGAACTAAGAAAGCTAGATCGTAAGCTCTATAAAGCAGTAAAAGCAGGTGACTACGGCAAAGTTAGAGAGTACATAATACAACATGCTGATCCCAACTACAGTGATAGAAGAGGCATGAGCCTTTTACACATCGCAGCTGGCAGAGGCTACGATAGAATTGTTGTACTCCTTACAGGTCGTGGGGCTGATGTTCATGCGGAAACCGTTAAGCGCTGGACCCCCCTGCACCATGCAGCCCGCTTTGGACATACCAAAATAGTTAGGCACTTACTCGTTAAAGGTGCAGAAAGAAATAAGCGAAACTCTGATGGGAAGACCCCTTACCTACTAGCCAGACAGCTTCGCCATGCTGAAACCGTCAAGTTTTTCCAGCTTTGGAATAAATACCACTAAACACAAGCGCTTCTTTCACCACATTCATTACGAAGTTACAGAGCAGCCTATTCAATAACAATTTGCCTTTCACTTTAGTGAAAAATGTCCTATATTCCTGACACGTTATTATTAGCCAAACTCAGCACAATTAAGCCTACAAAAACTCCCCGTACAACTACCCCTATTCCTATATGAATACTATTGCAGAGCGCATCGCTCAAGAATTATCCGTTAGCACTTCTAAAGTAAATGCAGCTATTGAGCTGCTGGATGAAGGTGCAACCGTGCCTTTTATTGCGCGTTACCGAAAAGAGCATACAGGCGGCTTAGACGATACCCAGCTACGGCAGCTAGATGAGCGCCTTGGCTACCTTCGTGAGCTGGATAAGCGCCGCGAGACCATACTGCAATCTATTGATGAACAAGGAAAGCTTACCGACCCCCTTAAAGCTTCAATTCTTAAAGCGACAACCAAAACAGAGCTGGAAGATATTTACCTTCCTTATAAGCCTAAGCGCCGTACCAAAGCTCAAATGGCACGAGAGGCAGGGCTAGAACCTCTTGCTCATGACTTGTTAGCCACACCTACTTTAGATCCAGAAACAGAAGCACAAAAATACCTTAATGCAGATGCGAACATTGCTGACAGCACCGCAGCCCTTGATGGCGCACGCCAAATACTCATGGAAGAATTTGCAGAAAATGCAAGCTTGATGGGAGGCTTACGCGACTACTTATGGAATAACGGCTTACTTAGCGCCAAGGTCGGTAAAGGCAAAGAAGAGGAAGGTAAGAAATTCTCAGACTATTTTGAATATAGCGAGAATATTAAAAAAGTACCTTCTCACCGCGCACTCGCCCTCTTCCGTGGACGCAATGAAAGTATCCTGCAACTCAATCTGGATGTGCCTGTTGAAACTGGACAAATACATCCCTGCATGGCAAAAATAGCGCAAGCACATAACGTTACTGACCAAGGACGAGCTGCGGATCAATGGCTACTAGACACCGTACGCTGGGCATGGAAAATAAAAATTCATAGTCGCCTTGATGTTGATCTTAAGCTTAAGCTCCGTGAAGCAGCTGAGAAAGAAGCTATCCGTGTATTCTCAATGAACCTGATTGATTTGCTACTCGCCTCCCCTGCTGGTGCTAAAACAACCATTGGACTTGATCCTGGCATTCGTACAGGCGTAAAAGTTGCTGTGGTCGATCGAACAGGAAAGGTGCTGGATACAGCGACTATTTACCCACACCAGCCTCGCAATGAATGGGATAAATCCATTGAAACTTTGAATACGCTGGCTAAAAAGCACAAGGTAGAATTAGTCAGCATTGGTAATGGCACAGCCTCGCGTGAAACTGATAAGCTCACCGCTGAGCTCATGTCTCGCTATCCTGATAACAAACTCACCAAGATCATGGTGTCTGAGGCTGGAGCATCTGTCTATTCAGCCTCTGAACTCGCATCCAAAGAATTTCCTAATATGGACGTTTCGATTCGTGGCGCGGTTTCTATTGCCCGACGCTTACAAGACCCACTGGCAGAGCTAGTGAAAATCGAGCCTAAAGCCATTGGTGTAGGTCAATACCAGCATGATCTTAATCAGACTCAACTTGGCAAATCACTAGAAGCCTCGGTAGAAGATTGCGTAAATGCTGTCGGTGTGGATTTGAATATGGCATCTGCCTCCCTGCTTTCTTATGTGGCTGGGTTAAATATGGGGTTAGCCGAGAATATCGTTGCCTATCGCGATGAACACGGTGCATTCACCAAGCGTAGCGAGTTGAAGAAAGTAGCTCGTTTAGGCCCCAAAGCCTTCGAGCAATCTGCTGGATTCTTGCGTATTCCCAATGCAGTCAACCCGCTAGACTCATCTGCCGTTCACCCTGAAGCTGCTTCTATCGTTAAAGATATTGCGGCTAAAAATAATAAGAAGCTTGCTGAAATTATTGGCAATAGTACGTTTATCAAAAGCCTTCATGCTCAGGATTACACAACTGATAAATTTGGTATTCCAACAGTCATGGATATTCTTACAGAGCTGGAAAAACCTGGTCGTGATCCTCGTCCTGAATTCACCACCGCCACCTTCAAAGAGGGTGTCGATGACATGAAAGACCTTGAGCCAGATATGATGCTTGAAGGTGTAGTTACCAATGTCACCAACTTTGGCGCTTTTGTGGATATTGGTGTACATCAAGATGGATTGGTACATATTTCTCAGCTTGCCGACAAGTTTGTGAAAGACCCCCATGATGTAGTGAAAGCGGGGCAAATAGTGAAGGTAAAGGTGCAGGATGTAGATATTTCTCGTAAGCGAATAGCTCTGACTATGAAGCTTAAAGGTGATGCTAAGCCTGCGACTAAGAAAGCATCTAAGCCTTCGCAACAATATCAAAAGAAAGAGTCACGTCAGGATAGCAATTCTGGTAGTAGCGCAATGGCGGCGGCTTTTCAGAAAGCAGGTAAGCTCTAAAATTTCATATAAAACCACAGAGGGCACGGAGAACCACAGAGGTTAATAGATAGCCTCTTTTTAATTCTTCGTGTGCTTCGTGCCCTTCGTGGTTATCCCATCCTCTTAACCCTCCCAAATACCAAACAATAAGCTGACACTGTCCATTATCCGTACTTTAATTCGTCATTTAAATATAATCACTATACATTAAATAGAATTTATACTATTTTAATAGAGAGCAATTACTATTTAAGAGGTGATAATCATGAAAGTCAGCGAACAAGATAAACTCAAAACACGCAAAAAAATTCTCGAAGCCGCTGTTGATGTCATCAGCGAAAAGGGCTTTAAATCAGCCTCCATGCGCGAAATAGCCCGACGTGCTGAAGTCGGCGATGCCACTATTTATAACTACTTTCCTTCTAAAGAGAAATTACTCTACGGTTATTGTGAAAATGTACAGCTAGAAGTCATGGAATCATTGAAATCCATTGAGAATTTTCATGAATACTCACTCCACGAACAACTTCAACAGCTCATCGAAACACAGCTTCAAACATGGCTGCCTGCACGGGAGTTTTTACAAGAAGCCTTTAAGCTCACTTACTACTCCCCTGCTGCCAGCCTGTCGCATCTGGCGGAAACCAAACGCTTAAATGTCACTATGGTTAAAGATATGCTGGAAGCTGCCATTGAGGCTGAGGAAATCCCAGATCAACCTTATCAGGAATTATTACCCAGATTATTCTGGGATTATCAAACAGGCGTGTTGGCATACTGGTTAAAAGATGATTCTGATGACTTTGTTCATACCACCCAGCTCGTAGACAAAACCATGGAAATTATCACCAACATCCTACAACAAGGGCTTGTCGGTAAGTCTTTAGATTTAGTATCCTTTTTATTCCGCACTCACATCATGCGCCACTTTGAAACAATGACATCAGCAACAGCCGCGGGTGACATTATCAAACACACAAAACGTCATTTTATGGGAGGTAAGTCATGAGCAATACCGTTCCAGAAGGAAAGCTCGCACGCACAAGTGTTGCAGGGCTAACTGCGCTACAAATGGGCATAGGAGAGCTGAAACATAAGGTAAAACGCCCTTTTCTTTCCACTGAGGAAAAAATTAAAGACAAAGAATCCGTCGATGAGAAGAATGCGAAGATTCTCTTTAAAGCCCTCACCCAGCTACGCGGAACTGCGTTAAAAGTCGCCCAAATGATCGGCATGGAACAAGGCTTACTGCCTGATTCTTATCGTAAGGAATTGGAAAAATCATTCCATCAAGTTCCCACACTTAATCGCGTTCTGGTTCGCAAAGTTATTACCAGTGAGTTGAAGCAGTCACCTGAAGAGCTTTTCACCCAGTTTGAAGCTGAAGCCTTTGCTGCCGCCAGCCTAGGGCAAGTGCATAAGGCAACTATTGAGCATAATAATAGTGAGCACAGTGTCGCTGTAAAAGTACAATATCCAGGCATTAATAATGCCATTAAAAGCGATCTTTCCATGGTACGAGGTATTGCTCGCGGCATTCCTAATAATAAAGTAATTCTGCAATCACTTAGCGAAGTTGAGGCTCGGCTAAAGGAGGAAGTAGATTATCGGATTGAAGCTCAAAACACCCAATGGTTTCAGCAAAATATCAAGATAAGGGGCATTCATATCCCCAGTGTGTATCAACACCTATCTAGCGAACGTGTGCTCACCACTGAATATGTGACAGGTTTGCATCTTGATGATTGGTTAGCCACTCATCCTTCTCAGGAGCAGCGCAATCAAACCGCACAACTGCTTTATGATTTCTTTATTCACTCTTCACGCGATTTAAAGTGCTTTCATGCTGACCCTAATCCTGGCAATTACTTGTTTCATGAAGATGGCTCAATCAGCGTTATTGATTTTGGCTGTGTAAGACATATGTCTGAAGAGTTTTCCATCGCTTTACCCCGTTTAATCAAAGGCTATTTTGATGATGATTACGCCTTCATATTTGCCACGTATAAAGATCTGGGCATGGCCTATAAAGATTTTGATGAAGCCTTCTACCAAAAAGCCTTACGCCCCTTCGGGCAATGGCTAACCTTGCCATATCGCAGTGAAAGCTTTGATTTTTCAGCCCATGAACATTATACCCAGCAAGGCAAACTCCCAATGAAAGAGCTACATGAGCTTTTCAAAATAGACTATTTAGCGGATGAGTTTATCTTTCATAACCGCACTTATTACGGGCTGTTACAGATATTTGAAAAGATGGGCGCAACGGTAAAATTTAGTCTCGCTATTTAAACGGTAGGGGCACATCTGTATGTGTACCCTGTTCACATGAAACACAATATATCCAAGGTCATATGATGAAAACAAAAGCCCTGAATTATTTACTATCAAAATATAAAAAGCACAAGCAATCGCATTGTAATACTGCATTGGAACATTGTATCCACAGCGCTAAAATAATGCGTGACAAAGCAAAGTACTGCTTCTTAATTAGCCACGGAGGTAATAGCCAGACTAGCTCACGACTGGTACAACCCATTTTCACCCAACAAGATCAAAGCGATGATTATACAATCTGCATTGGAACACGACTTGAAAGCCGCAAAGTAGATGAAATATGGAATAACCCGAAGGTCACTCTTGCCTTTGAAAACAAGGGTGAAGATGCGGCTCTAGTCATCTATGGAAAGGCTTCGATTAAAACTGATCTTGATGTGAAAAAACAATGCTGGCAAAGTGCTTGGCAAATGTTCTTCACTGGAGGCGTTTGAAGCCGATGATTATGCAGTGATTCAAATAAAGCCTTCACGCATAGAAATTCTAAATTTTAAGCGTAATATTACGCCCGAGCCATTTGGGCTAAAATCAGTTGCCCTCATACACATAGGTGAGCAATGGATGCTCGAAAATGAGAGATAACAAACATTATGAAGAAAGATCATCCCTTTAAAAACACACATAAAATACCCATTTTGTTGCGGCTATTCTTTGCCAGCATGACCGCAACACTGAAAGTATTAGATGTTCTGTCACCTCCACTCGCGGGAGCCCTAGCGCTACGCCTGTTTATGACTCCACCCAAGTTTTCCACACCTCAACGAGAGCAAACGTTAAGAAGTTCAGCCTCTCGTAAAACCTACACGATAAATAATAGAGATATCGCTGTGCGAAGCTGGGGCGAAGGGCCAACAATAATCCTTTCTCATGGTTGGGGCGGCCGTTGCACCCAGCTTCATGCTTTTATTGAGCCATTGGTTTCAGCTGGCTTCCGTGTTGTTGGCTTTGATATTCCAGCGCATGGCGATTCCTCTGGCAAGCAAACCAATACGCTGGATACCGCACATGTTCTCGCTGAAGTTGCTAACAAAGAAGTCAATGTAAAAGCTATACTTAGCCACTCTTTTGGTTCTGCAGTCGCATTATCAGCACTAGATAGACATCAGCTCAACATAGATAAAGTTATTCTAATTAGCTGTTTTTCAGATATTTTTTGGGTAACAAAAACGTTTGGAGAGATATTTTCAATGAGTGACTCTGTATTAACATCCATGCAAGATGTTGCCGTAAAAAAGCTAGCCCATACCTATGGAAAAGAATGGACATGGGACTCAATATCACCCAAAAATAGCATCAAAGCTGTAACCTCTGACTTATTGATTATTCATGACAAAGATGATCACGAGGTTCCTTATAGCCATGCATTGGAATTACTCGACTCTGCTCCAAATAGCGAATTACTAACCACAACAGGCTTCGGACATCGTAAGATTTTAATGAATGAGGAGTGCATACAGGCGACAATCAACTTTATCGGTGCAATAAAAGTATAAAACTAAAGCAGACCAACCTTATATCTGCTCTGGAAAAAGAGGATAAATAGCACTAAACTGGTGGTATGAGAAATACACCTCCTTCTTTTTATTTTCATTTTTATCTCCTATCTTTACTACTCTCCCTACTCCTGTGCCTTCCACTTTATGCTCAAAGCGCTCACTCCTCTATTACAGAAATTGACGATACGCCTGGCCCAAGAGATTTACAGCATCCAGAATGGTTCAGCGACACTTTTCTCGATTTAAAAGAAGATCTTAATCAGGCTAAAAAAGAAGGTAAGACAGGCATTATTGTTTATTTTGGACAAAAAGACTGCGGCTATTGCCAGGCTCTACTCGAAGTAAACTTTGGTAAAGAAAAGGATATTGTAAAATACACACAAGAGCACTTTAACGTGGTTGCTATTGATATCTGGGGCAGCCGCGAAGTCACCGATATGGATGGCACGGTATACACCGAAGCAGAATTTGCTGAAGAACATAACACTCACTTCACGCCCACACTCTTTTTCTACACAGATTACACCGATAACAATGAGGAAACTTTACGCCTAAATGGCTATTACCAGCCCTATCAATTTAAAGGTGCTCTGGAATTCATTGTTGATGGTTATTATAAAAAAGAAACCTTAAAAGAATATCTTGATCGCGCTGATCCCCCTGGCAAATTTGAAATGGCAGATATTAATGCAGCGCCCTTCTTCACCAAGCCCCCTTATATTTTTGATCGTAGCCATTTTGCATCATCACAGCCACTTGTCGTCTTTTTTGAGCGTAGAAACTGCCATGCTTGCGATATTTTACACACCCAGCCAGTATACGATGCGCAAGTGCAAAAGCTATTGAAGAAGTTCGAAGTAGCTCAACTGGATATTGATGGTGACACCCCTGTTATCACGCCCTCAGGTAAGAAAATGACGGCTAAACAATGGTCAAAAAAACTCAAGCTTTTCTATACGCCCACGCTGGTATTCTTCGATGAAAAAGGTAAGGAAGTCATACGCGTAGATTCTGTTGTAAGATTGTACCGTTTGCGGGGTGTGCTGGATTATGTCTCCCAAAAAGCTTATATCAACACGCCAACCTTCCAGCGCTGGCGCGAAAATTTACAGCAGGAAAAGCTTTAGGAAAACTCTGAAACAGGACGTATAACGTAGGGTGGATAAGCGGCAGCGTGGATGCGCTATCGCTTATCCACCCTACAGAACGAACTCCATAAACATGTAAAAAGGAATTTTAATGTCAAATAATGTTCAAGATACACTTGAAACCCCATCCTTAGGCGCTTTAACCAAGCTCTGGGCAAAAATAGGTGTCTTATCTTTTGGTGGCCCTGCGGCACAAATTGCTTTAATGCATAATTTGGTCGTAGAAAAAATGCGCTGGATGACTGAGAAAGAGTATCTCAATGCACTCAGCTTTTGCATGTTATTACCAGGGCCAGAAGCAATGCAGCTTGCCGCTTATGCAGGATGGCGCAGCAATGGTGTTATTGGCGGCATTATCGCGGGTGCGCTATTTGTTATCCCAGGTGCGATTGTCATTATGGCATTGGCGTGGATTTATGCGTTATATGGAAGTGTTCCGTTAATTCAGGCTCTCTTTTTGGGGGTAAAGGCGGCGGTGCTGGTGATTGTGGTCGAAGCCTTGCTGAAGATTTCTAAAAAAGCACTGAAAAGCAAAAATCTCTATATTCTTGCTGCGCTATCTTTCATTAGTATCTTTTTCTTGAATATTCCCTATCCTTTAATTGTATTGGCTGCTGCGGCTTATGGCTTCTTTATAGCACGAGAGGAAATACCTGATGCAGAAGCTGTTGTCGAAAAACCTAAAGGCTTTGGTGCATTAATAAAGACAGTGTTGATCTGGCTTGCTGTTTGGCTAATACCATTATTTTTGGTTGCTCTTTTTAGCGATCAACAAATTCTCATTGAGATTGGTAAATTCTTTTCCAAACTTGCCGTCGTAACCTTCGGTGGTGCTTATGCTGTATTGGCATATATGGGGCAGGATGTTGTTAATTACTGGGGCTGGTTAACGCCTGAAGAAATGATGGATGGCTTTGGACTGGCTGAAACAACACCAGGACCACTGATCTTAGTGACCGAGTTTGTCGGCTTCTTAGCAGGCTATAAACAAGAAGGCAGCCTTGCTGTAGGCGTTGCAGCTGCATTGATTACCTTATGGACAACCTTTATCCCCTGCTTCCTCTGGATATTTGCAGGCGCTCCTTATATTGAATGGATTGGTAGCCAGCCTAAATTAAAAAGCGCTTTGCAGGCAATCTCAGCCGCGGTAGTTGGCGTTATCCTTAATCTATCTGTCTGGTTTGCACTGCATGTAATGTTTAAAGAAGTAAAGCTGACTAGCTATGGTCCACTTAAACTATGGCAGCCTGAGCTGGCTACCATAGACTGGCGTGTTATAGGATTGACGATGCTCTGTGCATTTTTAATCCTAAAGCTGCATTGGGGAATTGTGCGTGTTCTGGGTATTTCATCCCTTCTGGGAGCGACTCTGGTTTATCTAACATAATGCATATGTAGCTGGGGTAAGAAATGAACCCTGGCACCTTTTATCTCTCAGATTTCGTTACCCTAACCACCTCCTTATCAGTATCCCATTTTCAATAGTTCTATTTTTAAGCTATATTTAATAATATACTGTTAATAAGCTCGGCATAGTGCTGAAATTATTACAACTAAGATAACGGTCACCCAGAAAAATATTCCCTCCCCTACAAGAGGAGGTTTGGGGTAGAGTTATTTACAAACACATACACGGGGCATAAGGATGAATACTCAATTCAGCAATAAGTATAAAAAGGTCTTCCAGACTCTTTATCGCTTAGGCATTTTACTATTGCTCCTCTTACCTCTTACTTTCAGCAATACAGCGTCAGCCGAATATGGAGAGGAAGATACAAAACTCGTTACCATCCTCCAAGTGGGTGACAAAATAGAAGGCGAAGTAGCTCTTTATAACACCATCAGAATCCCCGTTAAGAATCTGGATAAATGGTCTCGTCAGCTTGGTAATGATGCCAGCAGATTTATTCTACACATTGATGGCACTGCCTTTCCTGGCTTAGTTCCTAGCTTAGTGAACAACAATCAAAGCCTGCAATACGATCTGCAAAGAACAGAGGAATCCGTAGCCGCCTGGAAAACTTTATTTAGCAGAAAGCCCCAGACTTCACGCAAAGATGTATTTGTAACCGTACGCCAAGACAACGTTATTGTGTATGGCGAAGCCAAAGCATCCATGACAGTGGTAGAGAAATCCACCTTGAAAATCTTCGTCATTGGTAGTCTGGTCGCTTTATTATCATTTCTAGCGCTTGCTATCAAAAGCGATGTTTTGCGGATTCCTGGTCGCCAGCCTTCAGGAAAAAAGAAACGTAAGCCTTATAGCTTGGCACGTACGCAGATGGCATTCTGGTACTTCTCTATCATTATCTCCTATGTGTTTATCTGGATGGTTACCCGTGATCTAAGCATCCTTACCCCTACTGTTTTAGGCTTGATGGGCATCAGCGCGGCAACAGGATTGGGTTCAGCCATTATGGACTCTAACAAGCAGCAGGAAAAAGAAGATTATCGAAACGAAGTTGAAGACCAGATGATGCAGGATGAAATCGCTGCAACACGAATGGAAGAAGAGCTTATGCGCCTTTCAACCAGCGCTGAAGCTTGCTCACCTGATGATGATAACGGTGACACTATCGCCCGCAAAAAAGCATCCCTTGCTGCCAAAAAGCAGGAAATCAAACAAGCCAGAAGAGCTGTTCATGCGCAATACAATGCTTCCATGCCGCGCGCATCTGAATCCTTCATCAAGGATATCCTTAGCGATGACAAAGGCATCAGCTTCCACCGCGTACAAATGTTTGGCTGGACTATTGTACTCATCACCATCTTTATCACTTCGGTATTAAGCGTTCTCGCTATGCCTAATTTTGATACAACTCTCCTCGGATTGATGGGAATAAGTGGCGCAACCTACCTTGGATTTAAGCTCCCAAATCAGGAAGGCTAGTAAAATCAGTAGGATATTTTCCAAGCATCAGCAAACTCTAATCTGTTTGTGCTATTAACTTTATTTATGTAGAGTAATAGCCTTGTTAGTAGGATTTCATCACCATTAAACATCATCTTAACGGTTATTAATTAGCCATATGACAAGGTTAAGATAGACTATTCTAATACTAAATTACAATGATGAAATCGCCATAGATTATAAACAACATTTATGGGGAAAATTATATTAGGAGGAAGTCAGACTATTATGCCGATAGTATTTCGTTGCTTTGGGTGTTTTATTTCTGTTGCATTGGTTTCCCTGCTTTTAATCGTTTTACCCGCAGTTGCAGATTCTGGGAAAGTAAAAGAAAAAACACGTACATCATCTAACCCCTATGATCTCGATGCTATCAAGCAGCGTGGTGTACTGCGGATTATTGTACCTATTAATTTTGCAGGTGGTCAGTTCCTTCCACGCACTGCTTCCCCCGTAAACGCGCAACAACAAATTGCTAGAGAGTTTGCCGAATCACTAGATCTTGATGTTGAGATTATTCCCGTTTTATCTATTAAAGACATATTCTCTACGCTGCTAGAGGGCAAGGGAGATATTATTGCTGCCAATATCACTATTACCGATCAGCGCAAAGAAAAAATGGCATTCTCCGTGCCTATTGAGCATGTCAAAGAGGTGGTGCTGGTAAAAGCAGATGACCAGCAAATAAAAAAGCCTCGCGATCTTAAAAATAAAAGTCTACTCGTTCACCCATCTACATCCTTTTGGGAGACAGCAACCGCATTACAAAAGCAAACACCTTCCCTTAAAGTTATCCCCCCTAAAACACAATTACACGATGAAGATGCACTGGATTTAATTGCCGATGGTGATTATGACGCGACCATTCGTGATAGTAATATTGCTGAAATGTATCTCGCCTATCGTGATGATTTGAAAGTTGCTTTTTCATTAAAAGAAGAGAAAGCAATAGCCTGGGCTATTCACCCAGAAGCAACCAAGCTAAAAAAGACACTCGATCAATACCTAAATAGCTTAAAGCTCTCCGCCACTCACTATGAACAGCAATTTGGTGATCTGGATGAAATAAAAAAGCGTGGCGTATTGCGTATTTTATTAAAAAATAACTCATCCTCTTATTTCTTCTGGAAAGGCGAGTTAATGGGTTTTGAATACGAAATGGCAAAAGCCTATGCAAAGCACCTTGGCGTTAAACTGGCAGTTGTTGTACCCCCTAAAAGCTCATTAATGCTTGATTGGCTTAATAAAGGAAAAGCGGATATTGCAGCGGGTTTCTTAACCCCTACAAAGGAATGGAAAGAACAATTTATTTCTCCCTCCCTGCCCTATCATGAAGCAGCTCACCACCTCGTCGTGCAAAGAAAAAACAAGTCGATAGAGAATAAAAATGATTTACAAAACCACACCATCGTTGTCCATCGATCCAGTGTTTACTGGAACATACTCGAAGCATTAAAAACATCAGGGATTGATTTGACCTTACAAGCTGCACCTGAATCTATGGAAATCGAA
>JAUTBQ010179252.1:0-24633 GCA_032361185.1 Lepetodrilus ovalis
AAATGAATGTAGTTTACATTTATTACTCAAATATAGTGCTACGTGCTCATAACAATCTGTGATTGTATGCCTTTAAATTCATTTTTAACTTTAGAGAACAAAATTAACAGTGTCCAGGAAATTTATTAAAATACAACCTAGGAATTATTATTGCTTTTCTCATAACAAAAAATAAAATAAAATATTATTTAATAACGTACTCTAATATAAATTTATAACATAGCACATTGAGCATGTTATTGAACATGGACTTGCTGCACATTAACAGCGATGAAAAAAATTACCTATAAAGTTTACTAGCCCGAATAGTGATACAAATAACAATTGTTTACAAAAATCACAAATTTCTACGGGCCCTTAGGTTACCTTTAGCATTGGAAGAAATGGCCCAGGCTAGCGAGCTAGTGTTAATTTCCATCCCTGCATTATTATTATTTAAATTGATCCTGATCCAGATGGAAACATGATAGTTATATCTGTATTTGTACAGCTATTTTCCATGCTTGACCATTGGTCAAATCTGAAATGCACTGATTACAAAAGTAGGCCATTATTAACTACACGCTAATTGTAAGATGTGTAACGTTAGCCGCCCGACGTGGGCACGCACTGGCCTGCAGCTCTCACAGGTAGCACTGACACACCTGCTCATAACGAGGGCAACCAGATAATGTGTCCCACACCTGTCCATCTGTGCAGTGTCCACTGTCTGGTCAGAACATGTGCTGGTCACAATAAGATTACGACCCGGTGGTCTCAGGAGAATCCGACTGTCATCCGTGCAGTGGTCATTATCTGGAGGCAAGACATCTTCGCTGGACATGTCAGCTACAATGAACCGAAGACACTCGCACTTCTTTATGAATAGATTAGGTTACTAGTGTCATTGTACATTGGGCGACATAGCACTGGAGTAAGTCCTTAATGTTTCAGTGTTAATTATTTCAAGATCAATCAATGTTGAAGGTTGAAAAGAGGTTGTCGATATTTATTTTACAAATGTGTGTGCACGGCACAGCGTTTATTCAGTATTACATTTCCAGGGCTAGCTATTTTTCAATGCAGTTTAATTCCTTGACCAAACAACTCTGAAAAATCTGAAATTTATTACGCAACCTATTCCTAATCCTTGCGAAAACATTCATGGTTTCGGAACCTTCACAATCTCCATGAAAGCAATCCGTCCTTAATTATATTATCAATACTAAAATGTTTTCAGGGGGAAAATGTCATCCGACCTTCTGCAAACAGCGTGGCAATCCATTGTGAATTGCTTGCAGGTAATCAAATGTATATATCGAGTTTCAAAGGCAGATTACATCTGTGTGTGCTGGGGCAGCATGCTATCTGGTCTACTCCAATGGTGATCTGAGATCTGAGACATACCCACAACAATCCAGTCTAAGTCTCACAGACAAGTATGCATTTCCACCATGTCAAGTGTACAGATAAAAGAAGATTTTTGAATAGAAGGGTTGAATATCCATGAACAGATCTTACATGCTATAAATGTGTTTGTGTCTGGATTTCTGAGTAGTGTTTTTCTTTCAGACGAAATTAATAGACAGTCGGATGTAAGTTTAAGTGGTCTTAGAAAGTCAAAAAGCTTTTTAAAATCTTCATCGCGACCAAAAAGCTGGCAAATTGACACGTTATTGTTTATTGCTATTTTTTCCTCTCAGGATTAATGTGACCCTGAAGCAAGGCTTCGTTAAAGCATACATTTATCATTTGTGTTTTCAACAGCCTTATAATTGCATCCCCTCGGTCTGTCTCACCCATAGAATTCCTGTCAACACCGGCCCCCATCCCATATTCGTATCATCACACTTACTTAACCAGTATCAAAAACCACTTTTTCACACCCGAGCTCACAAAGCTGCTGGACCGAGGACAACCGCGCTTTGCTTTATCAAAAAGCATTGGTTTCTCTCTTTTCCCACTGCAACGAGAACAGTGTATGTCCCTTCTTTCGAATCCCGACCTAAAGCTATTCTTATTTCCCTTGCATTCATACTGCCATCTTTGTCCCTGGATAATGAACATTCCCATCTCTACGACTGTATCTTTCTATTATTTTTTTCCCTTCATCTTTTGAAGACCCTGTCTTTGGGGAGAGAAAAGGGAGAAAATTATTCTTCCTTAAATGGTCTCCCGGGGCTTTGTAGAGAAACATGTTTGGAATGCGTTTCCGCAATCGGCGTTTGAAAAAAAAACCTATTACAGAGCATCCTTGAGCCTTGCAATAAACGCATGACACCACCTCGGGATTTGACGACAACAACATTTTTACCATGAAACTCTTTTTGCTCTACGATGATCATCATCACCACCTCTATCATCATCATGAAAGTCATTGTGATAATCATCGTCATGAACAGTCATTATGATCATCGTCATCTGCTATCGTGGTACACACACCCACCTACCCATGTGGGGTCCCCACTATTGTCACGTTAAAAGCCAATGTCTGCGGTCTCCCGCTGGAAATTCCAGATGATAGCCTCATCTCCAAGGATGTGATCACAATCAACAATAGCTGATCTTTTTACGGTTTATCTCTTTCCATACTCTTTGATGATAACAAGGTCAACGTGGATATTGGAAGGCGTTGATCGTTCCCAGCCATGCTGGTGAAATGTAATGCAATAGTGCTCACTTATTTAGTAACAATGTAGGACACAGAACACTTCTGGAATGTTTTCAATGAATAGACATTTTAGATCTATGATGAATTTGATTGTAAAACAATTTTAGCTCCTAAGAATTTCCTCTAGTTTAAGAATGTAATATAGAAGCAATATCCTAATTTGCATGTATATTTATGAAGAAAAAAAAATAACCAAATTATTCTATTCATCTCACACATCCCGAAATGTTTAAACCTGAGTGATAAATAGATAAATTCATCACCCACATAATCGATAAGAGTACTAGTTGCTTTGTATGTAGATTGTCTATCTTCACTACTAATACCAAACATACATCATGGCTGTTTGCTAATTCATCATCATAAATCATAAGCATTGGTCTTGGAGTCAATTTATATTCTGATTGGGAATACGCCATGTATCACCATCAAGAGATACAGCTGATAAACCACAGCGCCAGCAACTAAACCCGAGTAGTCAGGAATTACTAGTGGAACAAATAGTCAGGTGTAAATCAAAGTCAGTTTTGCCGGGATAATCCAGTGATATTCCTAGTGATATACGGTGATATAGGGTAAGTGCACACAATCTTCACAAATGTAATTTGATTACAGGGCGAGACAATATACCAATTCCTTGAGAGAGAATCTCTGTGAAAATGACTGGTCAGTCCATAGTCTATGATTAATGGCCTCTCTCGCCGGGGATGCCAGATCTGTTGTGACCTTTCGGTGCCAGTGTGACCTTCCAGGATGACATGGAGCAGGGTCGGCTGTAAATCTTGAGAGGAGACCGGATTCTACTCCTCCCATGATCATCACTGTATCATTATGTGAACACCCTATACATGGGACAGGGGCTTCATTACCAATGTCCATTTTGATCTCACAATCTACAATCAATTGATTGCTGGATAAAAATCGAACCAACTTATTACCATAATATTACACTGATATTGTTAATACACTGATCATAGGCCCAAAACTAACCATGTTAATACTTTATAATAAGAAACAATTGTAAATTATTAAGTTTCTTGAAATGTCTAGAGCCATTATTTCATTAGCACTTTTTATCTCTGAATCTTTGAAAAGTTTATATCTTCATCAAAGGTCAGTTGGAAAAAACTGCTTGTAATCATCCTGCTTTGATTACAAGAAGATTGCAGGGTTTGTGCTATAAACAAAACTGGCAAAGACGTAATTGAAACCTATGTGAATTAAGTCAGAATTGCTATTTATCACACACATAGGAGATATATGAAAGGATTCCTTCATGTCGTACATATCAAGAAGGCATCAAGGCCAACAAGAATAAAAAATATAAAATATATCTCAAAAGTGATGATTTCTCGATGGTGGCGATATTTTGACCAAATGTTGTAAAATACAAGGAAGGGTCAGCATTAAATCTGTCAAGAAGAAAAACTCATACTGGCTGACCAACATGGCTCATACCCATACAGCTCAAAGACCAGATGTCTGTGTGTGTGGGAGAGGAGGGGGAGAGGGACGCGAGGAGGAGGAGGGTCCAATCTCTCCAGGTCAGACCGGGTCAACAGTTTCTTGCTGGAAGATATTTAGCTTCAACTCGAATCTGTGTATGGACAACATTACGGCAGGGCTGAAGCGGAAACCTACACATTATAAACATTACGATATTAATTTGATATGTAGCCTTGCAGTGCCATATGAAAGCATGTTACTTGATGCCAATGAGGCCGGATGACGAGAGCGGAATGGTGTGCAGTGTCCACTGAATCCTGTTATTGCAACTATCGCCGGAAACAGGCCCTATATCAAATGCATTCATATTACACAGAGTACACCGTAGAGAATTGGAAAGTAAATATATCAGGGAAAGTTGGCCCTCATTGCCAGAATGGTGCGGAAATTGGCAATAGGAATACATATCTCCTACAAAATATTGCCAATGTCAACTTCGGCATGGTGAAGATAAGATTTAAAGTGTTGCATGTAACATAATTAATCCTGATATTGAACTGGTTATATTCTCAGATGAGTTGTCAGGAAGTCGATACTACTAGAGATGCCTCTGGTCCCGCAAAGTATGCACAATCACCACATACATCTCCCTCCATCACACACATCAACAAAATGTCACAGAACGCATCTCGGGAATGTCCAACAAGTCTTCTTTGAAGTCCGGGTCAATACATAATAATCTTATTACTACGGACCCGTGTTCTATCTCCTCTTGCCTATATTAGGCCGCGTGTTTGAAATTGAAATTGATTTCAACCCATCTTCACTTGCTGCCCTGAATTTGAAGAATGCAACTTTTCTAGTGGGGGAAAGTTGGGATGGGGAAAGCAAATTTGAATGCGCCTATCATGGCTGATTGAAAGTAATGTGGAGAAAATGTGAAGAGTTGCCCTGGGTCAGATACAGGATTCGTAAAGTGGAGAACCTGGAGGTACAAGGAGTGGGAACCACTTGGAACTGAAGGCAAGGACCTGGATGGGTCAGTGCATGCTTATCATGACTAGATCCTTCTGTAACCAAAGCTATCCCTTGTTGGCTATTCACCCATACCTTTGTTAGCCCTGCCTGCCATTGTGACAATGCATAGGCTGTATCAATTAACCCATGAATTTAATACGTGATTCATGACGTGAAATATATTTAGAGTTGTGAAATATATTTAGTCAATTTAGAATAGCTAGTAGATTATAATCCTCTGGATTTTGGTGCTCTGTACTGGACATAGCAGGTGTTATTGCCTGTACGAGATCGAGTGATATCAATTCATACCAGGTCGAGCGATATCAATTCATACCAGGTCTCGCTTGTCCGAGATCAAATGATATCACCTACTACCAGCTCTCACAGGTGATACTGCTTGTCTCAGATCAAGTGATATCACTTTATACTAGCTCCCACAGGTGATATCGGTTTGCACGAGATTAAGTGGTATTGCGCAAGCGATGCCATTTCTGGTAAGAATTGATCGTGACTTCAATTAATTTTTCTACTGCAACATCATTCATTACAACATCATATCGCTGACAAGACCTCGCTTGGCTATTTCTCAACCAGTTACTTATACCGTCCTTTAGACCTCACAGGAAAACCATCATTAATAAAGTCATTTATTTTTTTCACAAACAACTTTAGAATGACATTGAGTGATAAATCAAATCTCGCCCTAGTGTCTCTTCATGGCAAATATATCGACACAATTCGGGGAAAAAATCATCTGAGATCCAGAGGCTACGAACTCCAGACAGTGACAGACACATATGCAAGATCAATGAAAAGCAATGAAAAGAGCCAACAACTTTTGCTAGAGCGGAAACAACCTTGTAAAGACTTTATTCATAAAGATGTCCCTAGATAGTATGTTTGGAAAATAAATATACTAATGTCTGATCAGACATTTGCACGGTGGAACAACGACAACACCACTGAGTACTAACTGTGAAAGGAATAAATATTTCGAGGTACAGTTACGAGCTACCAGGAAGTATTGAACCGGAATACCGATCTAGCAAAAAACAACAACACAACATTAAGATAATACTATTTATATGCAAATCTACACCTGATACAGTTTCTGCAGTAAAGGGCAAGTATTACTTTCAGAAAATAATACCAGGGATAAATTATGCATTTTTGACTTGATGTGCGTACTTGTGTGTCACGTAAATAATATATTTGAGACAGATTTGACTCCGACAGTTGTGGCTAGTAGTAGTAGCCTCTAGCCAAATAACACAAAGACCATTAAATCGAGAAATCACCTTCAGGCATGCTAACAGAACTTACTTCACGGATCATCAAACACAGAGGTAAAAAAATAAATGCGTGACTACGCTTCGCGAGAAGACGGAATTGTGACGATAAAGGTGTGATAAGGCTGCCGTATGTTTCACCTAGAATGCATCAGCACTTATACATTGTTGATCTATGCTGCAAATCAGAGTAAAATATGTCCTTATTCATGCTTCAAGGGTCACATATATCTTATATATACTGTCACCTCGTGTGAAAAGTTACATGAAGAAATATGGATCCATTTTAAAATATATTAAACAGGATTACCAGATAGATCGGAACATCACACAATATTATTTGACACATTCTCACTGGTGGTTTGTTAAAAACCCTCCTGCTGTTTACCTAGCAACTAATGCACTACAATGCCTCTGGTTATTCCAACAAACCGATGCTTCTAATAATGGAAAACTAACGCAGGTCACAATTTCTAAAAACAAATATTGAAAGATGAACCCCCCTGATCTTTATTCCGTTTCAACGCGAACTTTCTGTCAAGGTTCTTTGTTTACCTACGCGCGACCAATACTTTGCACTCTCGCCGATCCATAGCTGGTGGCAGGCGAAATCAATGAGCATCTACGATATTGATCGCGGTGCGCGATTGTCAGTTTCCCCCGATGTAGCTCATTCCACACCTTTGCTGCAATAACATTCCATAATTTCTAACGTAATGGATCCACTAACAGGGACAGATAATTTAACATGGCTTGTCAATATCCTCCCAATGGCGCTTCACAACCTATAATTTGACCTTCAAGCCATACATTGGTGCAATGACTGGTTTTACAGGAGAAGCCATAAGTAAGCAAAACGTGTGACAAAATTTCACCATCACTATATGATATATTTTTAGCACATGTGATGCCATGGCTATTAATATAAAATAGAAACTGCCTTACACCAAGTCCAACATGTGACTTAGCTTCTTGGTACAATATTGCAACAAAATATTATCAAAATGTATGCAATTGGTTAACAATTAATTACCAGAAAGCAAGAAGACTATGAACCATTGTGTACAGAAAACCCTTCAACTATTTTATGACTTTTCAAATACATTTGACATACAATAGTAGAAATACCTATTAATAACAACAGCAAATGATATCCTTTTTCTCACACACCTCCTATGTTAGGACTATGCAGTCAAGCAACGACAAGTTCATACAGTAATGTACGTACATCGAGGCATGGGCTGTACCCCTAAACCCTACCCAAGTATACAGTGGCTTTAATCTGTACCATTTAGACCCCAGTAGAAAGCCAAATGCAATTCAGTTTCACTAATGTGACTGATGTGTACATGACATAAATAATTTAACTGATGGCAAACGAAACTGCCACCTTCTCAGGCTATTAATGTCTGATGTTGTTCGCATGTCGTTGGGTACAAGCTTGTAAGTCGGACTGCAGTGCGATTGAAGTGAACTTGCATAATCACTGGAACCACACAGAAGGTTTTTAGTGTTAAATCTCGGGGTGGTGGAAATGCGGACACACACAGAGAATCGACGGACCATTCGATTGAATGAAAAAAAGGCTAACCAAGAATGTTAACCGATTAGAAGGTATTTTTCGCCTTCAGTTCAAAGAGAATAACCTGGCCGTGATCGTGAATGGATTTCTCCGACTGTCTTTACAAGTTAATCCTAGCAAATGCGACTCGTTCACATTAGTTGAGGCACTTGCATTAGTTATTTATCCGCTGTTGTTTATTTATTCTATGTATTGACTTCTTGGGGTTCTGTAGCGCAACATGAAGCACACCGACTGAACAACATCAACTACATTGAACAACATGAACCACACTACACATGAACCACACTACACAACATGAACCGCACAACACACCACAAACCACTCTGAACCAAATCTTACAGCATCGCAACGATCAATGGCGGCTAACGAACAGACCGGCAAGTTTATCTATTTAAGATGATTGAGCGTGTATATATACAACACGTGGGATTTTAAATCCCAGTTTATGAAGCCATTGCCCTAAACCTAACAGGATCCATTTTGTTTTGACAGCAACGGTTCAAAGATTGAAGGCCCATTGTGCCAGGGCTATAGCACCAATCAATAAACAGTGTGGTAATTTGACGGAGGAGTCATTTCACGCAGGTGGAATGACCCGATATCCGCTGCAGATGTAGGTCAAACCATCTCGATAAACATTTCGTTCCCTGCAAGGTCGGAATTGGAACAAATCGGGGTAAAATGGCTGTCATGATGCTCGTACAATAGTGTTATTAACCCTGCGAAACGAGAGGACGAAAACTGGCGCAGTTTTCGCTAATGATGATCTTCTAGAGTTGTTCGCTAGACAGGCATTAAACTGGAGAGTCAGCAAAACATGCAAAAGGTTACTGGTGGGAACGGGGGCCATTTATGGTGTTTACTATTGATTTTGTCATTAGGATTTGAGGAGACTGCACAGTGTAGAATGAACATAGGTAAGAGCCAGAACTGATCATCATTAAGAAGCACTTCACTGCAGCCATGCCTTAACATTAATGAAAACAGCATACATTGAGAAATTGTTAGTCAATATGCTTACACGTACACGCCTCGACGAAAGATGATCGAAAAATGATCTATCAATAGTATTTCCCTCCACTCCTCTGACTGATTAATTGCATAGTCTGATATCATGTAGTATTTGACATATACAACATACTATAATTCTTTTCCTATGCCAATATATCAATAAGTGGATAGCCCCTTGATGGTTAGAAAATAATAAATAATTCAACGATGACATTCCTCCAAACTATTAATTCATACTATAGTACAGGCAGGGTGGGAAATTTATTGTAGATGATGACAAATTATTTCATGAATGAACCTCAAAACAGCTCGTGGAATTTTAGGAGATTTTTGTCTTTACTGTACAATGAATCCCAACCAGTTTCACTGTATAACGTAGAAATTTGGTGGCAATTGCCAGCCAAAATTCAGAGTCCGACATCCGCTGTGAATCCGATAATCAACCGGGATCGATACCCAAACACTATCAGGCTCTGACACCATTGCCTGGCCACCGGAATGCAGTGTCTTCTACTGTAACAGAACAAGCAATCATTTGTCGTGGCTGAATTGGATGGCCCAGTATTCTAAACTGGTAACAAGGCATCAGTCTTGCGTGATAGGATTGTGCTAGACAAGATCTGCAGATGGAGCGCCCCCTGGCGAGCGTATTGATCTCACTGCACTCCTGTCGGGATGGTAAATGACAACATATACTACATCTACACAACCCCGCGACTTGACTACATCACGGCTCCCGTCACTCGGTGACCAATCTCAACGCCATCGATGACAATATGGCGTCATTCGGATCCTTGAAATTTGGCAGGTGGACTTCTCTCGTTGTATCAGGATTTCAATGATTTTAACTCTTTTGTGGAAGTGCGGCTGCAATGATCTGATCGGAAAATAGACCATCTACTTGATCTGATGGATATATCTGTACACATCCTCAGTCTGTCTGGTTATGGCCGTGTCAGTCAGCTAGATGATAAATAAACCAGTGTTCGAAACTTGCCAGAGAATGAACTCATCGTGAAAGATAAGCTTGCAATTACCGATCATCGGGGAAATCTAGACACATCTGGGAAGAGTTGCCATCCCTGTTCAACTGTTACAAGGTCCTAGGCTGCCTGGAAGTTCCAGCACAGCATGGGTCCGCAAAACTATGATACTATTAGCCATGATGACTGCAATACGTGCCAAAAGATGAAGGCTATCTAAGAACACATCAAGAGATAGAAATTCTTCTATACTATATATTTCTTTCAAACTATCTATTTGTGCAAGTATAATTTTCAATTAATTACTTTCTATGTTAACATAGAGAAACCTGCTTGAAAATAATTAATCAATTTTAGTGACAGTTATCTCTTTTGAAACTTTGCTCTTACAAGGAAACAACCTTCACAATTGACAGATGCCAATGGGATAAAGCAACAAAAGTGATAATAATTATAGGTTGTATTGAAAGGACTGAATCATCATAAGAGATAACAACACGTTCCACCAAGACACCCCATGACAAAAGAAGCCAACAATACAAAACTGACATGAAAATTCACACATATGTTCCTGACTAAATAACATTTCACACGTCTTCACAATAAATATTTGTATTTTCGACACCACCCATTTTGTCTGGACTCCATATTGCAGCCATTCATTCCTCTTGATTAAACCTCAGATTTGGGGGTTCATACGAGAGTACATCACCCGATGGAAATATTAATTTGTACCGGGTGACATCATATGTCGAACAATGGCAACTCTTTATGAGCCGTGTCTTCCACTCCGAGGGTACATCTCAATACAGCCAGAGGGGCAATCACTGACTTAATATTGACAAAATGACAGTCCCAGCAGGGCGTCCTGCCCCCAGAGGCAATCGGGAATCCTAGACAGGTATGCCAGGATGTCGACATCACGTTCCCGCCAGGATTCAGGAGTGCATTAGTTCCCCTTGGCTGCCTTCAGGCTTCAGAGGGCAGCACCGTGCATGCTTCAACCGCTGGTGTCCTGTAATCTCTAGGCGAAAGTTGTAAAGTTTAATGAAGCAAATGAAGTTCTCTGGTGTCTGAGAACATGTTGATCCTTCAAGTCATCATCAGATGGTCACCTGTGGATCTCTGCCATGGATATTACGTTTTCGGTGGATCAGTCATCCTGGGCCTATTGAATCACAGTTAATCCCGTCTTCATTATGAACATCCCAGATGATCCGATAGGACAGGAGGGAGACTAGTCCAGGCCCTGTATCAGATATGAACTTCCTACCTTCTGGATTAACTCTCTCCCTGCTGGATTAGACACAGTCATTGCCCTCTAGGCCATCTCTGGTTGCCTCCAGCATGGTGAGAGTTAATCACAGGTTGCCCTCTATATGACATCTCCAATTGCCTCTAGCATGGACTGGGTCAAGTCAAAAAGAAGCACGGGGCTAAGAGAGCATTGCTTTCTGCCCACGTTGTATTTTTCACACAAAAATAATTTCAACCATGACGAACACCTGTATTATTGTAACATATCCTTAATTAAAAATTGCCAATTTCAACTTCAACTGCGAGAACTCTGTACCACCAGCTAGAATCCAGCCATTAAAAAAAAAAAAATTAAAAGATTCCAAAGTATGAAAACAAAATACACACATAACAATTTCTCACAAGGATTTGAAGAAAGAGACATTCTTTGCAATACCGTGTGATGAAAGTTTCAAACTTGAAAACATGGGACATTACAAGATCTGGCATGTGCAACATGCTTGAAATGTTGAAGGGTTCACACTAATATTAGAACGAATGTTCTGCAGATTGCATTGGGCGATAGTTCTGGGCAATGCAAGTCCATTTCAGAGGGGAATGGTAGCCACAGCATGTCTGAGAGTTGTGGGTGGGGAGGAGGGAGTGGGTAGGGCGGAAAGTGAGTCCGGACTTGCATACCCGAGGGAGTCCGGACTCCTGGAAGCCGCAGGGAATGCTGCACGCCAGCTGCACACGCGCCTCCCGGGAACACGTAGGTCTACGTAAATCTGTTCGTCTGTCCCGGATGGACAGGAACAAAAGGCTCACGACCAGGTGCGAGTAATTTCCTGGCCGAATTCTAATATTCTGAGGTTACATGGTCCAATCTGATGCATTCCACATGAAAGGTTTGCAAAATATTTTATAACACTGCGAAGAAATGTAAGAATTTGGTGTATGTGATGTCAAGATCGTGCGATATAGGACCACTATATTTTCCCACCTATGTCAACATTTTTGTGTTATTTCACTTCTGGAGAAACCTTCAAATATGATGTAACACACAACATTCTTCCTCAAACTTAACACAATAATGACGTCTCTCTGTTTAATTTACGACTCTCAGAAATTGCAGTCCATATATTCAGATTCTTGTGTTTCTCTTTCAAGGAAAGTAAACAGCAACACCACTCACTCAACAAGTTATTTACTCGTGTGTGTATGGGTTTTTTCCCCTCGTCAGCAAAAGAAAAAATGAAATCGGTAACTCTTGTCTTATGATTCTCAGACAGTTAGATCTGTTGTTCTTCTCACTTCACCACTTTACTGGTGTTACATTTCTCAAAACACATTTTACAAATCCCACGATACATTCATCAAAATGCAAATGGATAGTTTACTTCTAATAATACACAGTTTCTTGAATATACATTACTGGCAGAGATTTTTCTTGTACATTACATCAGAAAAATCTGCTAGCGCACTATTAGTAGATCAAAAATTAGCTTTAACTTGAAGTAAGAATAATGGTTTGTTTGTATGCAGTGATGGAGATGAAACAGGGCGAAAATATTATGAAACATTTCTGAGTTAAATTACATTATTCAACTCAAATTTTACACTACGATTTGTGAAAAGACCTGAAATCTTGCACCGAAACGTTTTGTAATCGCTGCGTCTGTTCTCAGTGACAAGAAACAATGATTACACGTGGCAGAAGATTACCTATCTGCAAGAAGGCATTCGGTACACCATATCATTCCTGCCTTACTACATTAGCATATTACATATGTTGAGACGAAGCCACTAAGAAAATAGATTCCACATCAAAATGCCACGATACACATTGACATGTTCACAAATGCTTGGCTCTGGTGGACTCCTGCACCTGGAGACGTTAACCAAGATGCATATCTGAGAGCAATAGCTAAGCTTTGAACCAGTCAGCAGACTGGAACATGATCCATCTGTGTTAGAAGTACAAAGCACCTAGAAACAGACCGCACAACACCCATAAGAATGATGAGCCAAAATTAAAATCTTGGATATGTTTTCGCGCATATGAATTATCGTGACCTAACTTCATCCTGAAACAGCCAACCGTGGTCATGGATCGCTCCTAGAACAACTGGACAACTGGAAGGATTAGCAGTGAGAAATAACAAAGCTTTGAACTACATACCACCCAAAAACAAAATTGAAGTCTTATTATATGTTTTAATGCCCAGAAAAAATATCGGGACCTAATTTCGTCCTGAAAAAGCCAGCTGTGAAAATCTGTTCCTGGATAGCTCTCGGTGCAACTGTGTAACACCAAGCATCTGTCATGGACTTCTCCAGCTGAACAGTGTTCCCATGTCTTCACGTGTTCTCAGCCCAAACATCCTACAGTAACAGGAAACCCAAGTTGGAAGATGTTCTCTCTCCTGGGCTTGACAAGCCTGTTATAAAGTAGCTCTGGACTGCTCTTGGTGCATTGTATCCCATGCACCTCACAGGCGAATTCCGCAGATTACCTAGATACAGTCAGAAGGTCCCTAAGACTTGTTGGCAGGGTTTGCATGAGAGGGGTATTGCTTTACCCTGTGGATTCCCTGGTTGCAATCCCAACATAGCCTGCTCCTGAGGGTTAGTTGTTGCTATACACATCTACATAAATTGTATTCCAGTGTTGTCTCAACACTTCACTATCAACACCAGCATTCCCATAGCCATGTCAAATCTGACGTCACTTTAACACAAGCAATATATCGTTACAGATCTTCTCATTCTTGTTTTGTATTCCCTTTGCCTTTCAGTGTTCATTAATAACAACCACGCACTGATAACACAAACTCTCTAGGTGCATGGCAAACTGACAACATAATATTTCACTCCTTTCTTATTTTTTTATCTCTATTTTTTCACCCGTACCCAAAGATATTAATGGCACGCTAAATGTATTCATCGTATGCGAAAGTCTCCTTTCTCGTTACAAGTCAGAAAAGAGCTTTTTGTCCAGGGTGAAAACAACAATTGTTAAAATAATTCCGCTGCATGATATCGGTTTACGAGGCTGTGCGATATTCTTCCAACAAGTGAATGAGAGTTCTGCGCAGGATCTCAAGGAGAACTGCCTGGTATATTACACTGCTGTTAACTTTATGCCAGAAAATGGTTTTAACATTCACGACAAACGGGGTGTAAAATGGAGGACATGAAATACAGATCCCAGCCATGTCCCTTGGTATCAAATATCCGTATTCTCGTGAGCTGTGAATCTTTATTTTCTCACCTTTCATGGTTTATCTGAAAACAATGCACCTATGCTCATGATAGCCATGTTGCTGTTCTTTTTGAAGGGATGTTTACAGATAGTTATTCTCCACAAAAATGTCACATCAAAGACTAGAAAATAAATGCTTTTATAAAAAGGAAATATTTTACACAAAATCAATATAATTTTATGGTTACGTTAGATACAAAAAATTGAAGGTATGTGTTATTCTAATCTTAACATGTGACAAGAAGTGACATATTTAAGTGATAATACTACACACGTTACAGACGATATCAAAAATATATATCAATTATATCCTACATGACTGAAACCAAAAAGCTATGTTTAACATTGTATTTAAAAGATTAGAATGTTATATAGAAAAAGAAAAACCTTCAATGACTAATTGTAAAGTCGTTATTACATAAAGACTTAGAAAATGTTAAAGAGATTAACCCACTTATTATATAAAATCAAAACAAACAGAATCTCTCTTTCAAGTTGTAGCTGCGTCTGTGTGCAAGTGCTTATCGTAACAGCAATGTACTACCACACTACAGTGAAAGCCGCAATTAATCAATATGTTGTGATCATGGTCTGCAGTGATCCACACAACCACCCATTGTTGAAAACATCCAGACACGAAAAACTCATTTAGAAATGACATTTTGTGAAATTCTGCCTTCAGCTTTTAACTCTTTTCATTTTTTCTCTCTCATCACAAATGATTGTGATCAATTGGGTAGGAAAACTATCTTTCTAATATGTCCTATATGCCATGAACAAAACTAGCCAGGCCTTTTGATGTTTTCCGTTGATATCATCAGTGATAGAAGGGGCAAAGGAATATTCATCAAAACCCCTCGCAGCAACGAACATGACTTCCTAAAATACACAAATCTAAAAATGATTTCCTTTTCACACATAGCATGAAATCAGGAGATCTATATATGATCTACTTCACCTCACTATAGCATGCCATTCAATCGATATACAGTACATTATCATACGATTACCAATTCATATGTTTATATCGAGGTCATACCGTATACATTCAGGTTCATATCTACCAGACTGTATGCAGACTTTCTATTGAGGAGGTGGTTTCGTATTGAGTTGGATCCCAGTCGCCCCCCTGTCTATGTTTGCGATCAATTCGTCTGTTTGCAATGTGATACACTGACACTCTGGTAGCTATGTGACTCTCTAAGTGGTTGTCTTGATCACCTGGAATGTGTTTCACGAAACAGTCGTAACCCAGTAGTAGTCCCGGGGCTAAGATCGGGGCTAAGATCGGGGTGCATGCCATGGCCCGTTCTATACAACCACGGCATAATAATAGAAACATTTAACAATAAAAATATTTACAGAATGCCAATTCCACATTCACTATGTTATGACTAACGTAACACCCTATTGTTTAACTCGAACCATGCCCCGAGTTTATGAAACTTTCTTGAGTACGATTTCATGCTCAGCTAAAAAAAAATAATCATAAATCCCCATGTAACATTCGAGATTTAGCATAAAATCGTACTCAAAAAGTTTCGTAATCTCATGGCCAGAACTATGCTCAATGACCGGGTAGTACAGTAGTCTGGGCCTAACTCTGGGTAATAAAGTAGTCTGGGCCTAACTCAGGGTGTACATCATGCATTAACTGTAACAGAAAATTATGTAAACCTATATATTTGCGACCAGACAACTGGTACGACCCATTCATGAAAAGCAGGCCAGTATTGTGTTCAACCAGAAATCTGGGCATATATCATTATTGATTTCAACATATTTTATTGACATAAATTCAATGGGATCAGACGAAAGTAAAAACTCTTATCGAAGTTCTCTCTCTACAACCATTGTTGTACACAGCAATCCATGAAATATACCAAGATTTAAGTATAGACAGCAGCTACAAACCTTTAGTGATACACTGCCCTGTCGTTGGCAACCTGCTACTCTAGTACATCGGCTCAATAAGTGCCATAATATATTTAGCAGGGCACGATTACTCAAAAGCATGCGAGTGACTGGACGATTTGGAGGTTTAATGATATTTTCCCTGACAGTACTTTAGTGATGTTATGGTGATATAGTTCTAGAGTGGAAGAACATGTAACAATATTTCAAGTTTTATTATCCATATCTGGCAAATATAAACCGAGGATGAAATCCATACCATACCCATATTGTGAACCACAAACTGTAATGCATGCAGATAATGAACCCCATTTTACAGAATGTTTAAAAACTGACAGAAAGCAATTTAAACCATGTCTCACAAAATTTCCAAGACGGACAATAACATGGAACCACTGTAAAAAGAATCTGTTCAGCCCAACAACTGAACGGTCAGACTAATTCCACATTTCATGCCAGTGGATCACTTAATGTATCCAAGCTTTAACGTGTTCAACATGGATATAGTCCCCAATTTCCATCAATCACATTAGCAGTAATGCCAAGGCAGTCAACCAAACAAGCACATAAAGCATGTCTGTGCCAATAGGAAATATATTTTTTTATCATCAGTTGAAATTAGCCACAACAGACAATTCCGAAAATGAGACTGTTATCAGATTAGTCGAAAGATTTGATTTACCAGAAATGTTGCGATGCCTAATCCGCATGTTTTTGAAAGTAAACCAAATCAATTAAATCCCATGAATGATTTCTGAAAATATTTTGATACTGAATGTGATTGACATTTAATGGGGAACTATTTTTGTTTGTTAGCCAATTCTAATTTGATAAACCAGCAAGAAGCCTTCTGTGAGTGATTGCTGCTGTAGATACTCCGCTAACAGAAAATATACGATTATCCAAAACAGGCTTCAACACCATTACGCAGTTCTGTTTACACACATTTTCCTTCACAACAATCGAGATGGAATCAACGCGTGGCCATTATCGCGAGCATAAAACTGATCCCATCTAAAACATCCTCATTGATAGGAAAACGATTAGGTAATAAAAGTAATGACATCTATCCATCTCTATCAGTATTTTGACCATGGCGAAAATTTGTTAAGTAGCAACGGCCATGAATATGGGTGTTTGGCTAAATATCAGCAATGCCGAAGGTCAGGAAGATTAGAAGTAGCGGCCCGGCATTGTACAATGGAATCCTATCTAGGTCCATCTGGAGGCCAGGTCCTGCTTATCAACCACATTATGCAGCTTAACATTCAATCAAATTAATGTAAATTATATTGCCTGCTTCAAATCCCCGAGATTCCTGAGTAAACTCGTTGATTCGAGCACCGAACATCCGTCTTCAAATGAGGGGGGTCTTCACAATGCATTCGTAAATAGCAGGTGGCGTTGCTTTGAAAATTACCAGGAAATTTATCAAAATATTCTTAATCAGTGTCCTCAATATTTGTTAATTGTTGATATGCAACCAGTCCATAAATGATACTGATCAGTAGCAACAATGGCCGAGGGGAATTGGCGACAATGTAACCACGGTGACCCAGGTGCCGGGCGACTGTTTAAGACAATCAACGCTAACTAGCACAAACACATCGCCATCAAACTGGGTATTGGCCAATATTTAATTACTCTCCCTGATAATATTACACTAATGGTCAAGCGAGATGCCATCTGGTCATAAGTGGACCCATCATCCATCCCATGATCCTTCAGGCAACATGCAGGCAGACTGTCATATCAATTACAATAGGAATTTATTACCCAAAAACCTTCGCAAAAATAATAATAATCTGGTCTGGAATTAGCAATTAAATATTTCTGTAATTTTTATACGGATAATAATTAATCACTAATATTGGGAGGGAAAAAAAAAATAATGTATGAACAGCAGACATGCAGTGGAAGAACAAAGAAAATCAATCAAAAGAGCTGCAATTTGTGATGGAATCTGAATAAATTTGTCTTTGTTTTATAATTTCAAATAATTAAAACAATGCTGAGACTTGGTTTAATAACTTAGACAAATTAAAAGATTGATGAATGTAGACGTAGTTTGCATAAATGAGTTTTTTTGATTATATCACATTTAAGTAAGATTATTTTGGATATTCAAAAAAGAATAAGATAAAAATTGAATCAGTTTAACCCTCTCCCTGCTGGATTATGCACATACACCGCTGTTTAAGGAATCTCCAGTTGCCGGCAGCATGGAGAGGGTTAATATGCAAAACCAATAAATTAATTTCATGCCAATTTTCCATAAATGCCCCAAAATAAGTATTCTTGACATATTGTCGAAAAATACAACAATTATGTTTTACCTGCAGCATTACACTGTACATTCATAGAACACGAGCACCTGCCATGGTCCAAATTGACGTTTCATTTTTTAATGCAATGTTCACCCTGTACAGCTTGTGTGACCCTGGAGGTAAGCACACAAATGGCACACTGGGGTAGACTGGGTGCTATTTCACACATCCAGGGTATTGTATAACCAGGGTATTGACAAACTCACTGACACCCCCTTGTGCTCAACTCGGAGCAAATGAACTGTATGGAGCTAGTGGAAACTATGGCCGTCTCTAGACAATCCCATCACATGTCCAACATTCCTTCGACAACGCCACTCAGAAAAAGAAAAAAAATCTCGACCTATGTCATTAAGGAAATTAATGTTTCAAAATGTTTTTCACAATATTTTCTGCATTGTCACGATTGTGTATAATAAAAAGTTTGTGTTATTAATCAAACTAATAGCTAACATTAAAAACAATGTTTTGCATGGATATCTTTAGGTAATATTTTAACATACATTTTAGGTATTTAACAATTATTATATTACATTAATTAATTTCATAACAACAACAATAATAATAATAATAATACTAATAATAATAATTAATAATAATAATAATAATAATAATAATATATAGCATTTTATATAGAGCCCTATTTAGTTTTGTTGAAAATTCCCCTAAGGCACTTAAAATACATGAAAATTAACAATAATTACTTGCGTTGGGACAATCTCCCTGCCTGATTAACCAAAATCACTGATAAGCAGGGGATCTGAAATTGCCTCCAGCAGGAGGCAGGTTAACACATACATACAGGTGTCTGTATGACAGGAAGATCAATAGGATGAGGCAGCTATAGTGTTAATAACCAGCCACTCTGTGTGTTTACTCAGACGCACACAGTTGGAAGACTGTCACAGGGGGTTAAAGATCGGGCCCATTGCTATTGGGAAATGGCAAGTGCAATGAATTAACGGACATGTGCCGTCAAGTGCGATAAAAACAACAGCATCTATAGATGGTTTCCTATTTCTTGTACTTCATTATACATTACTTCACGAACGTTATACATTACTTCAGGAACTTCCAATTAAATTAAAGCCTCCAGCTCCCTGACTTACACGGTTTTTAATTTCATATCGATAGCTATGAATATAAATAAATGAAGATTCTTTCAGACCATGTTAGTCGGCTTGAAAATAAAAAAATTTTCCCCGTTGCGATTGTCCGTAGTCAGATTACAACCCCATTCTGGAGATTGGCAATGGGGCAATGCTAAGCTGCACTTCAGATCGCGCTAGTGCCGAGCTTTGGGAAAAGTTTTATCTTATTAACGAAAATAATCCTGATTTGATGAGAGAGAGGTAAAAAAAAAAAATACCGATTTCTAAAAATGTCTGCATGTCCTGCAGGCTGTAGATGATGAAGAAGCTGACTGGGGTCCGTTACATGGTGGCGTCTTCGCCACGTCTGCTGGCGGAAATTACACGGACGATGACACAATTGTAAAAGAAAATTCCTACGGTGGAGCTGGAGAATGCCAGGATGTATATCTTATGTCTGGGAAATCTTCCACCCTTCCACGTGTTGCCATGGACCAATCAAGGTAGTCTGACAGCCTGTCACACATCGTGATAAGGGCTTCTCCACGCTTTGGTGGGCAGTAATGTCACATGAGCCTGCAGTAACCTCCCCTTAATGACTCCTCAATCCCCGAGGAATCAACAGACATCGAAACTCACTCTGTTGTGAAATTTCAGACCTGTAGTCGATCTTGCTTCTCTGAAAACTGGTCGTGTCTTTTAATTATTTTCCGAATTCATCTTAATTAGGTGGAAGCTTGCAGCTTCCAAAAGCTGATAAATTTGAGAAATGATACTCTTCCCATCTCGGTGTACTTCTGCCCGCTGAATCACATTTAGTAGAGTTGTCGTGGACTCTGGGACTTGCTGAAGACTTGCCTCGTGACAAATCCCTTGTCATAACATTAGAGTAAATGAGGATAAGACGACACTGACAACACAGATGGAGAAATTCAATCAGCAATATTCACATGTCATCTTACAGATGAAACCGACCCTGTGGAAGGATAAGTCGCTGCGAGTGGCTTATATATCCTGACCTTCTTTCCCCATGAGATTGCAGAAAGGTTTTCTCAATGAAATGGTTCCGGTCTTATACAGCTGGAGATTGCAGAACTGCTCGATGCTTCATACATTTTGTTACATATAAAACACCATGCTAACCATTTAAAACATTTCTTGGAATTATCCCAGCCATAACATGGATAATAGAACAGCTGTGGATATTAATATTTTCGAGAAGAAAGTCTTCTAACAAAGGTAATTAATTTTCATGGAAAGAAAGCAACATCTTGATTTCGAGAAAACTATTCAAACTTAAATGTGCTATTGGATCAACAATGCATAGAAAATAAGCTCATGATGAGAGGGGGTAGGGTGGGGTTCACTAACCCGGTTGTTTCGTCAGCTATTTAAATGGCGATATATTCACAGCGTGAGGCCAACAGACTAAGACCATTACGCAGGGGCAAGCCAGGGGCAATGGAGGGGCAACATTTTTACCCAAACACGATAGCGGATATTTTATTTCCTTAACTGCGGCTGGGAATGACAACTTAATCTTTAATGTGTCAAACAAGAAAATCATGAAATCTAGTCTCTGGTACAATAAATGCAACTGTTGATCTCCTGTTACTCAAACGTTGTCTTATCTGCAGTATACATATTTCAGCATTCCCTGCACTTCAATACATAGACCATACTTCAATTATGATGTCTTAGATGTTTATTCGCTGATATTTATGATAAAAGGTGTTATATTCCCCTGCAATAAATTTCCGTTTAAGAGTTGTGTCAATGCTGGGATTGCGACTGAGTGACCTATTTATCCACTCCAGATAGCCTGTTCACCAACTCTCAGGTGTTTAACTATATCTCTCCAAATAAACTGTGCTGGTCCTGGCCATAAACAGATGACATCCGGTCAGATCTCAGCAGAAAACACCACTGCTGGAGTTGTATCTGTAGCAACAGATTACCTACTGTTAAACAGTCCATAGTGGGAAGTGAAACATGTACAATTTATTGTTAGTCCTGATTATGGACCAATTTATTACTTGTCCTATTTAAGATTTTTTTTTTTAAATGTTTGTCCTATTTAAGAAAAGAACTATTTATATTTGGTCCTATTTGAGAAATAGTTATCATCAAAGAAAAAGAAAAATGTAAAATGGAAGTAAATATTAAAATAAAATAATTATATTAAAATATTTATATGTTATTTATAGTTATCACACATCGTTATTATCTTATAGTGAATAGGCACATAATATTGCATTCCAATGTCGTACATAAAGCATGATAAAGTCAAGCTATCATTATTCTCCCAATTCTGGAGGACAAGTGTATCTAGAATCAATGTAATCCACACACAGCTCGTACATGTAGCGTAACTGGCCAAACACATGCAATCTCACCAAACTACGACCATACACTGACAAAACCCTGCCTGCAGTATCCGCATGTTCCTTCGGGAACAGATATTTTAGAAGTATCTGTTTTCAAAATGGTGTTAAGAGCTTCTGTTAGCTTGTCATAACAGTATATGTCAAAGAAGTTCCCTCTCTGCTTCTAGAAGGCTTGTATTACCAGCCCGATATGGCCATAATGCATTTCCCCTGACAGAACTGAGAAGAGTGTCAACAATCCTATTGTGCGGTTTATTCCTACCGTCTAGGGCCCCGTAATGGCATTTACCTCTACAATATACCACATCTAACATAAACATCTTAGCAATGGGCATTAGCAAACAAGAACCCACGAAAAATATGGACGACCTTCAATTTCGGCGTGTTTGAGCAGGGGTTTCGGGTTGCTTGCTGAGGTAAGCCAGAAGAAGTGCTGGGTGAATGGGGGAAGGCTTGGGGATCGTGCGTCCAGCGTTATGAAAGTTTCACAACTTGCTTATCCAAACAAACAAGAGTGGAATGAAACCTCAGCCCAGAATGTCGGGACTGGATGTCTCTGGGACAATAGATCGGAGGCGATACAGGTACTTATATGAATACCTGACAGGCAATACCCTGGGTACTCACTACCCTGATAGGCCATGACTAGTTGTACAAGCAATGAATTTCATACCCTCCACAACCGAAATATTTCAGCAGGTGGACCAGTTTTCAATTCCAATCAAATATTGACTTTACAAGAAAAGAGTCTGAAAGACCCAACTTCAAGTGACATCAGCATTTAATTAGATTACCACTTTCTTGAAAGACTTTAACATTATTTAGTTCAGAATAAAATATTCAGAATTTTTCAAGAATCCTATTCAATATCCAATATCCTCTTGGGGAAAAATGCTGTTAAAAAACGGAGAAATATTTCAGAATTAACAATAATCAGATTATCGACAAAAACATGCCCAGTGCCACTTCGCAGTCGTCCCATTGAACACTTTCAGAAGGTTTTCATATCTAATGCTCGGATCTAAGGATGGGTTACAGGCGATTGTCTATGCCAAACAAAGGAGAGCTTTTCCATCAAAAACCATTATTAATGCTGCATGTGTTTGGGCTGGAGTGACACATCAAATATACATGGTGGTATCAAATATAGGCAAGTGAGCAACATCCCGGCAACAGTTGCCACACAAAAACATTCCAACTGCAATTTTAATGAAGGGGAAAGCAGAGTGAAATCAGACCCTGGATCACAGATCAGTTGAGCAAAACCTAGCTAGGAGGAATACCGAGGAACTAAACCCAAGAGAAAAACAGGAACTAAACCATGGAGCGAAACTGAGGAATAAACGGAAATGCGAAACTCAAACAAAAACAGTCAGAACACACATCAAAATTAATGTTCCATGGTTGGTGTGACCTATAAAAGGTCAGTCTGTCAATTTGTCACAAACAGGTGATATCATTGCTTACTGACTACCATGGATACCCAGAGGTAGTACATAATACATAAAACATAGTCTATGCATGATAAAACACAGAACGGCAGAGTAGAACAGCACATCATGTTCAGCTATACAGAACAGGAATTTATTTCGTGACTTCTCAAAATTGACTTCACATTTGTAATTTTGACATGATGCTTTCACTTTTTTAAGTTGGCTGTCAATTGTTAACTGGCTAAAATTACATAATTTGTCTTCAAACAGCAATCTCCATCAAAATTTTGCTATGACATTAATTATGACATGTTTCACATAGCAACTTCTTCGACACACTAGACAAAATCGAGCTGAATAATTTTCCTTTCGGGTCACCAACATCAGTTGAAAAACTGCAATCATCACATCAAAGACTACCATAATCCTTTTTCTCATGCAAAAGAAATTACCTTTGAAGGTAATGTGTCAAAAAATGTAATCTAAACGGTACTATTTGCTACAATTTGGCGACATCTCCTAAACCACAGTTACAAAGACGTGAATACTTTCTCGAATGCAAATGCAAAATAACACACATCAATGCCAACTGTTGGTATTAGTTGATTTACCCAACATTAAAAGACCTCCTTAGCTTAGAAGCCATCAATGCATTTCTCTTCTTGATAATAAATTATATTGAGCAAACATACAACACCAAAAAGATATTGAACCTCTTTTGAAACTTGAGGCCATGAAAGAGATATATCTTTCCTAAGTAACTTAAGACTGCAACAATAAATACACTCAGAGTAGAGGGATTTCTTTTTTGCTTATACAAAAGTGCCAACATGCAACCAGAGATGGGGAGAAAGAGAAAATGGGTAGTGTGTGTGTGTGTGTGCGCGCGTGTGTGTGTGTGTGAGAGAGTGTGTGTGTGTGTGTGTGTATGTGTGTGTGTGTGTGTGTGTGAGTGTGTGTGTGTGAGAGAGTGTGTGTGTGTGTGTGTGTGTGTGT
>JAUTBQ010179253.1:0-11121 GCA_032361185.1 Lepetodrilus ovalis
ATTTATAATTCATTCTCTTTTGAAAACTTTATCTCAATCATGTCAAGTACAAATATAGACCAATTACACAATGTTTGACTATTTCTATATAATGTTAAAAAGAAGAGGAGACTGTATGCGTGTGAATAATGCGCAAAATTTGTATATTGTATTTTGGGCCAAGGCATTATGTACTGAACAAACGTCTGTCTATCTATAAAATGTGGTACTACCGTATGTACTAGAATGCTCTTGAGCAAATTTGGAAGTTAGGCAGGCACCCACATGTGGAACCGGTGGACCATTTCTATGACCCGGATGTATGGATACCATGAACATCACTCCGACACAGCTTCCACATGTTTTTATTTGTGGGCGATATTGTAGTTCGACAATGTGGAATTTGAACATAAATATGCCTACGTGGATACCTAAAAAACATGATGACCAATTGATTGGCATGCGATATTAAAAGAAAGAATTGCCTTCTTGAACTTTTTGAAGACAACTGCAGTGGAGATTCCATTGAACAATGTTGAACATTAATTATGACACCTGGAAAGAATAGGACCTTTACGATTTGACTTTACAGGGTAAATCAGCATAAATGGTTCCGATATACTCAGGTGTATTGGTGTCAACATGGTGTCAATATAGCTCTAATGGCATTAACACATGAGACCTATATGGTCAGGCGGCATCCATATATCGAGATCCCACCGACGACAAGTTATTCCAAGACGTTGAAGATGCTGAAACTCCAACACAACTTGGTAAATTAATTCTAACTGAATTTGTTTCATTTATTTTTATTTTTAACAACACCTGTGTCAATTACGTAATTATTGTTATCATTTGCATGCAAATTAACACAAGTATCGTACACGTGGGTTATCGTAATGTTTCATATACTAGCATAGGAAAGTGTATATAGCATGAGCATAATGATTACTACTACGTTGATATGTTACTATGTTGTATTTGTTTATTGGTTAGTTTCATTTGCGTTTCGGTCTGACCATAAACAATACACCAAATAGCTGTACGTGTCTATGCTGAGCGATCCTCGAAACACGGGCCACCATGGCTACTTAATAAACATAAGAAAGTGGCCTGGATATCCTTTCACGAAGCTCTCTTATCCACTAATTAAGAGACTGATATCGCTCTCTTTGCCGATAGCTAATACACTGCTAAAAGAGCGCTACCAGTCTCTTAGTGGATAAGAGAGCTTCGTGAAAGGATACCCCGAGTATTAAGCATGATGCTGAGTAAGCTACCCTCTCAATTACTTTCACTTTCGATATACGAGCATGTTTCAATGGGAAACTTGCATTCTCTCCCGACATCGTAATGACTTCATGTGCTATCACTGTTAGGAGAGCATGCCGAACTTGCTGAATGCGACAAATCATCATTGAGGAGCATGCAACAGATCAGGGTATCGTTTGTCGATTGTCACAAATGGGTGGAAAATTCCCGCAGTGACCTTAATCACTCACTCGTTTATGGACGCTCTCTTATAATCCACTATTTATAAGAGACCATAGCGCTCTCGTAAGTGCACGAGCGCCATGTTTTAGAGTTCGCTACGAGAATGCTCATGGTTTCGTAGTATATATAGGAGAGCTTCGAGAAACGATACCCAGGAGCGTTCAACAGATCATGTTATAAGTACGATATATAAGTAACAATAGTAGGATTTACTATATTATTTGCACTATTTTATATTTTATTCTATAGAGGCATAATTTGCATAGGTCTGTACCTATAGGTCATAGCTATACTCCTCCAGAAACGTTTAGAAACTGCATGAATGTATCGGTTTGTGCCATGTTATAAATCATTCTCACAGCAAAACAGCATCCTCTGAAACACATAGTATTGCTCTTACTTAACATCCGTCAAGTAGATGTAATCCTTCGTGTTTTGCTTGAAAAGGCAATGTTTAGTTTCTATAAAGTTCAGCGTTACATATACCTACCACAAGGAAAAACGCAGCCACAACCCACAGAGAACGTGTCTTGTATAAGAGCGTTATAGGATTACTTATTATGGACACGTGTGGGAAACGTGCACACACGTGTTATTACTGCTGCATGTGTCTATCTATTATTGTGCTATGTTGATCTAAAATGTTATGTATACTTTAAAGCATGTTCTCTAGAGCATGTCATCAAACACATATCCCCCGTATTGATGTGTCTAGCATGTATGATGTATAACTTTGATGTTTTTACTTTGTAATTGTATCATTTCCAGTATTGCGAGCTGATTTAGTT
This sequence comes from Lepetodrilus ovalis, assembly GCA_032361185.1. NCBI lineage: Eukaryota > Metazoa > Mollusca > Gastropoda > Lepetellida > Lepetodrilidae > Lepetodrilus > Lepetodrilus ovalis. The sequence goes on from JAUTBQ010179253.1 coordinate 2,262, forward strand.
TGCATGTTCTTCCGTGACATTTTAAATATAATACTAGTACTTCGAAACGTGTATTAAAGACTTCTATGATGTTTTTTAAAGTACAAAACAGTGATGCAGTCATTATTAAATTTGTATTTTCTTAATATCTGAAAATAATGGATTTTTTTAAAACGTTATATTAATGTTTATAGAGGCATAAACATATTAATGTTTATAGAGGCATAAACATATTAATGTTTATATGGACATAAAATACGTGTAATGAAGACTTCCATTATGTCAATTGGAAGTACAAAACAATGATGCAGTCAATATTCAATTTCAAATTTTATTACTATTTGAAAATAGTGTTGGTTTTTTTTACGTTATAGTTATGTTTCTAGCAGCCCAAACTGAAGGACATGGATTACGTGTACTGAAGACTTCGAAGTACAAAACAATGATGCAGTCATTATTTAAATTATATCATTTTAATATTTGAAAATAATTTTCTTTTTTTTTACGTGATATTTATGTTTCTAGCGGCCCAAACTTAAGGACATGAAAGACGTGTATTACTCAGACTACTCTCAGTACGAGCATGATCCCCCGGGTCACACGTGCGGCTTGCCTTGCTGCACAGAGGGCCAGAACCTTCACATCAAGAACCGGACATCCGGTTACAGTTGCATCCCGGCGTACCATAAAGTCCTGGAAGCCAATTTCACCTTCAGAAAGAAACGCGTCGGTTTCATCCAAGGACGGCCGACGTTCAGGAACACGTTTTATTCCCTCCAGCACAGAAACAGCGTGTACCGTCATAGGATGCCAATACCAGTGTTTAGGAATCAAGAGGATGCAAAGGCCAGTCATAAAATTGGTGGGACCAAAGTTTTCCTGTCGGGATGTTTGGAATACCCGTATGTTTTGACATCCAGGTCGGTTATACAGACGGGTGAACACATATACCGTGGAGCCATATGTCTTCCCGATTCGTCATCGACCGCATCAAGACGCTTCCCGTTTCACGACCACGATCCTGGGGAAAGTTTGGATTACGAACCGGAAGACGATCCCACGATAGAATACTACACGACTGTCCATCAGAACTTAATCACGGTTAGCACGGCTCCGATAAAAGTTGTCGAGATGTCCACACAATCGGCGGACGACGTTGAACCAGCTGGTCATGACAACCAAGGTTTCACCAAGGATGAAGATTCGGGAGAATCCATTTTGCCATTGGAACATTATTACGATGTCCTGATTCCGGGCCCCAGAAAACCACATACCGTCAATCCATTTCAACACATCTGCCCCGATCTCGGAATTATTCAAGAAGAATCAGAAACGGAAACGTTCGCTTATTTCCGGAAGATGTACATCAATACTTTAGCTCGGAAAAGGGAAAAGGAGGCATGGAATATAGACATTGCTTCTAAAATGATGGAAACGTTTGACGTACTTCCGCAAGACAACAGTGTTAGTTTAAATGATGTCGTACAGGTCAATTCAACGTCATTTTGCCAGCAGACCGATTCCTCTAGTGACAATTATTACGAGGATATCGAAATAAGGATTGAAAACTTAGACGTGAGTGTGAACGATGGGTTTGTGGAACCGGAAAGCACGTTCCAGAGTTTTGGTTACAATGGCGGGAAGTCTCCTGTCAGATTTGTGCAGATTCCAGCAGCTGACGATTCTGATGGAATGACAAAGAGGCACGATTCTTTCAAGGATAACCCAATTACATTAATTCTGTGATATATCCTGAGCAATTTTATTTGATGTTCACTGAATACCTTTGTAACTTACACAGAGTACGTATACAATGTCCGCAAAACAAAGATCTGAGCTGGATGTCGTTACATCTTGGTCTGCAGAAACGAATACTGATTAATGATCATTAGACTAGACTCTACCAACTATGTAGCAAGTCATAAGGTTTTAAACTAATAGATTGCAAGGATTGGGTATGTCACATACTATACTCATTAAAATTAATAAAGAGCCAGTAGCCTTTCTTTTGAAGTACATGTATACGTAACCCATTAGACCTTATCTTATTATACCAGAGACTTTTCGACCGTCCATAGTCACCACGTACTCTTAAAGAACTCACAGACGTACCTGAATAAGAATCACACCAAATTCATCAAGCTAAGTTCTGAAAAATGGTAGAAAGCTTAGCTTAGCGACACTGTTAGCTGCCGACACTTAATTTATTTTGTTGAGTATATCGTATACAATAGATACCCCTGTAAGATGATTAATAAGTACTTTGGGTTTAAGGTTTTCCTGCATTGTTTCAAGGAGGTTGCATTTTGTCATAGAATCTATAATAAACTACAATCCACAGCCGATACTGATTTGACTATGGTTAGAATTCTATGCAATTAAATGTGTGAAGGAAATAAAATTTCATTGGAAAGCTGCCACGAATGCCCTCGAGCAAATTGAGAATTGTTTCTTTATTGGAATGAATGCTTACAGCCACTTTCAAGATTATTTCACTCATCCCATGGCTTGTCAGTTTACAGCAGATGAAATCCTACAACACCCATAGCACTCAGTGTTACAGTAAATCTTCAAATACAATCTGGCACTGACAAACCATGGAAGATAACTGCTCTGTAAGAGAACAAACAACACTTCCTACCATTATTCGGTCAAAAATGTAACTTCCTTCAACATTGATGCCAAGCTGGGATTTGAACTTGGGACATTTGGCTCTGAAGTCTGACATGTTGCCACTTGTCATTGAATAACACTGTGACACCAAGGAACGCTGTGACACCAAGTTCCAGTGATTCCATAAACTGTACAAAAGCACAGAAAAATGCACAAACAAGCAACATTTGTTAAGAATAAATCCATTTATTTGAGTGTGGAAAGTACATCTCAGTTGTGTTGCCTGTGATTATTCATGCGTAAAACTTGTAGCCTCAGAAATCAGTCCTCTAACCCCAGACTAAACCAGAATCTATAGAAAATGAACCAAATTACGATAATCTAGAATAAACATGAAAGGTAAGAACCTGCAAACTTTCATCATAACAAAATTAAATTAAATTAAATTATTAGTTTTCAAATTGTTTTCCCCATGCATTCTAAACCAATACAGTACATACAAGTACAGTACATATCAGTACTTAATATTTACCCTATAGGGGGGCCCCGTTTCACAAAGCTACTATAAACCGTGACTTGTCTTAAATGTCTAACGTAAACAATACCAGAATAATTAACATTAAGGCGGGTTCGTAAAATGGACTTTCTGATCGTGAAGACATACAAGATATATAGATATATATTTATATATATACTCTCTAAATTCCCAACACCATGCATAAAAATAGAATCTGCAGGCAATGTTACAATGTTAGCTAACAATTTGCTTAAATTTCCAAAATTACATGATAAGTAGAATATGTACAATAGTTACTCGGGACAATGAAGCACTATATAAAACAAATGGAACATAATACATGCATACATATACACAAGTGAATCACCTGATTTGAACAAAAAATAAAACAAAATTACACACATTTATGAAATATGTCGATGTGAAATAGAGTGACATTCAATGGCCAATGCCAAGAGAGTGAAATACATGGTCGTCATGACGTCAATTGGAGACCATTGGTCTTCATCCTCTGGAACAAATGGCCATAGTCTCCCGAGAATGTCTCGTATAAAAGGTCGCACAAAGAATAAATAGGATGGTGCACGTGTGACACTATTACTGAGTGTGCACACGTCACGAATATTGCTCAGCAGACAAACATTTGAACACAACCTGGTTGCACATCGTTAAACACTTCTCTGCCGAACTCGTTAAAATAATAATATGCAACACTTGACTTCAAAGAGCTGATGAATGTTGAGGCTGGAATTACTTTAACGTAAATCTGCCAATAAATTTACTACAAATGTACCTCGGCACTGTGCCAGAAACAATTTGAATTAATGGTATATCATCTCCTCGCAAAGACCAAGTAGAAACATGATTGCAGTTAATGCACATTTTACTTAAAACCTAAAATTGTTTAATTATCATTGAGCAGCTGTATTTAATAGACAAGGTGTTTGTTTCATCAGGGAAACATAAATGCAGTTAGAAATCTATGGGAACAGCTCAAATGGACCCAGAATCATTGCAAAATGAGAGATTTATTGTCATATCCACATTGTCAATAAAATGGCAAGGCACATAATTACTTGAATATAGATTTATTTGTAGACATTAATAATTATGATATTCACAATCTTCTTTTGTTACATTGTTGAGAGGAAAACCATTGCTGAGATTTTACACTGCTTCATTTGATTTTTTTCACATTGTGAACCCCAGATACTGTAAAATACTCGGCTTCTAAGGCAAAATTTGATTCCTTATTTTAGTCGTCACCCTGGAAATTGAATAATTAATCATTTATTTAATAATTAAATCAATAATGATGACATAGCTTTTTACATTATCAATATCTGAGATATCTGAAGCGAGCAAAATACAATACGTATTACAAAACCGGAGCTCAATTCATTCAAATTACAACCGATAGTAGATTTTGCAATATGGTGTCCACAAGAACATCGTAGAAAAGTATAAATTTTCAGAAGTTTTGAGATGCTGTGGACAAGGCATTGAAATTAGTTCAGAAACTCTTTAGACCAATCGCACCAATAAAGACAAATAGAACCCCAGACAAATATGAATTGGCAAGAACCTAATGCAATGGACTGTAAAATGCTAAAAGCGGTCCAAGAATACAGTTAATCTCAAAAAGGTGAATTAATTTGTTTTTATTAATTTTCATTGCTGCCTGAATGAAAAACTTTCCGCTTTGGAAAAAAACCCCACAAAAAACCCATTTCAAACTCAATATCAATATTTTGGTGTTTCACTTATCAGAGGCAAATGCCATTTTCATAATTTGTGGATACATTTGAGCTCGCCTGAATGTTTCCTCTGATAATTAAAACCGAGAGATGAAAAATAATATATGCAGCTGTCATAGAAAAGTGAAATACAGGAGTTTAATTGGAAATTGAAAAGAAACCAATGATATACTACCATAATTACTCTACTAATTCAAATCCTCTAATAATTTGAACACCCAAGTAAAAAAATATACCCCCCTCCACACACACACACACACTAAAAATATGAGCATGACCATTTCTTTAAAATCTTAATTTTTCTAAATATTTTCATTTTGTATTTATTTATTTACCATTTCAATTATAGCCATATTTTATACTTTAATTTTGTTGTCCTTAATTATATGAATATAGATCATTTTCAATTTTCATCTTTTTCTAATTTGAACAGTTACAAATTTAATTATTTTCTCCTGTTCAAATTATTAGATTTGATTTACATTGCTTTACATCGCAGTGGGAATATTTCACCCATAGGCGACGACTGAATTATTAGAGTAATTACGGTATTTGTTAAAAGAATGACATGACATAGGTAGATATCAAGGGAGTGGTGAGTGGGTGATATGAGAGTGACATAAGTGACATGAGAGTGAGTTACATTGATATCAAAGGAGTTATACTCCCAAATGATGAATAATGTGCGACATCAAAATGACAAAGAGTAATACTAGCTGAAATCAACACGACACACAGCAGAAACATTGAAAGATAAAATACATTAAACATCTTTGATTACCGGTATACTGTTAACAGCTAAAACGAGACAACTTCTTGACTGACAATCAGATTCATATATTTTTTTAAAACCTAAATTTTAATACTATGACAGTAATGCCAAACTTCAACAGATGGATGGATTATTGGTTGATTGAAAAATAAGCATATCTACATCATTCTACAGCTAAGACATGGCAACAAAGTTTTATTGTTTGAAAAGGCATTTTCAGGAATAAATGTGTGCTAATAAATGTGAAGATATGGTAAGTGTATATCTGTTTACATAGGAATTCATCCATAAAACAATTGCAATAAGATTAAACATAAAATATTATCAGTCACCAAATAGACAAAATAAAATTAAACAGACCCAACAGATCTGAAGTTCACTCAGTTGATGGAAAACGAGCAAACAATTCATATTTACTTTCAGGTACATTATTACGACTATTAGTATTAGTATGTTATGTTAGTTTAGAATGAAATAATTTCATATTAACCAAGCAAAAGCAATTTCACTAAAAATCATAGTCTAGATTCCTTGAATTTGTATTTAAAATTTGATTTTGTCGTTGGATAACTCATTGAGTTATTTGCGGGACATCAGTTCTAAGATTTAAAAAATATTAATTTAAGGAATCTAGGTACCGGGTATGCATTAAATCTAGTTAAATGTTGACTCTAAATGGCATAGGTAAATTTTCTTAATTTTTAATTATACTTCAGCAATTTTTTGTGTGATTCATATTCATTTAGAACTAATGGATAAACAGGCTGCAATAAAAAGCTCATTAGCTGTGTATCCAAAGAGAGATAAAAATAAATAAATCCATTCTTCAAAATAGTTTTGTGAAAGAAAAGAATGCCTCGATACATACCATAATATATCACAAACACATCTATTAATTGATAATATTAACAATGATAATTCACATCTACCAATTAGTAAATATCTACAACTTCTACAAAATAAGTTTTCTCCGCCGATCTGTGGGGATAGATCCAAGAATATGCACCGTATGTACAAACTATAACATAATATTGTACATGGGGGGGAAAAACATTATGTCACTTGAAAATATACAATATTGTTTAACAAGGTTTAACAATATCACATGACAAATGGCAACCTGATGCATGTACTTTTACTTTTTATATACAAATAACATTTTCGGATCTGTATAAACAATAACGAATCCGATAAACAAAATGCATAATACAATAGAAACCAATTGAAAATTCAGGGCAACAGTTTTCTGAATAATACCTGGACATTTCCTAACTACACACAGTGTCAATCATGACTCGGAGCCTTTCATAGAACCATCGGGACATAAATGATGATGTATACTCAACAAATAACATTAAGGACTACGAGAACTTTGCATCAAGGTATATCTGTTCATGTTAATACAATGACCAGATCAGGCTTAATGAACAAGGGATTATGGAATATGCAAACTTCGAGTAAGGAAATATGTCAATGAAAGTCGTACCAATGTATGGGCACTTCCGACTCACCCCGACAGTCACGTGGCGTCATTGCAAAGTTATGTTCATACACCACAATATCTCGTTTTGGCGAGAATAATCAGATTCAAAAACATATTAATCCTTGGACAAATGGACTTATTCACGCAAAATTAACACCGGTACCGACACCTCGATGTCTCGTAATGTGTCACAATGTGTCATATTGATCGCTGAAGCCGACAGTAAGGCATGTATAGGATGGGATGAACAGCAAAGACTAGATCGAGAAATATGGCAACTTCCAAAGAAAAAAACAATCCAGATATTTTCCAACATTATCCCTATGCTGTCTTAAACACCACTCGCAGCTATTTATGGCATCAGTGGATAATAAACCCTCCCTCGGCTGGATTAATTTCAGTAAGAACGTTAACACCACACCACATACATGTAGTTACAGACGGACCGACAGACGGACCGACTTTGAACACGTTCATTATGGCACTAGCAGCAGAATAACGCCATCATAAAAACAATGTATTGTTTATATTCATTCAATACTTCTTTCACAATGGGTATTCTTTCAGTACAAGAAAAGATTATTTCATTTCATTGGGATGTTCACACGTTAACCCTTTCTCCATGCTGAATAAATCGTAATCACAATTTTCAATAACGGGGAAAAATACGGTAAATAAATGACATCAATGGCTATTCAGCAGGGGCCGTATTCTCGAAACTTCTTAACTTGCGAACTTCTTAGTGAGAAAAGATCTCTTCACAAATTAACATTAGAAGAAAACCAGTTTGGCAAATTCTTAGTACTGACGAACTTCTTAGGACTTAAGAAGTTTCGAGAATACAGGTCCAGGTAAGTATTTGTAGAAGCTTAATAATATTACAATGTTATAAATAAACGTAGTATTATAGGCTTATTTAAAATTTAATATTTTTATGCATCACAAGCCGGACAATCATTGCAACAAAGTTACATGACGAAAAACTTCCCGTTTTCAAATCATAAATATTTGTCTTTATCTATTATTTTATTGATTTAGTTTGAAAAATGAAATCAAATTAAACAAATACATTCGTCATGATTCATATGCATTTCAATACAGCAGAATACTCCTGCTTAACATGCCTAATAAGGGCTAATGTTAATTTAAGCAGAATACTTGAATGTACAAGAAACATAGCATGGGCTCTGACATGATAAATAGCAGTGAGATTCAAAACAACACTCGTCCGAGCAACAATGAAACAACTTGTTAACAGTGGAGCTATTTTTTTTATATGTAAATGTCATTTTGAAATAAAACTAACGCTATGACGGGAAAGCAAGTCAGCCAGAAATGCAAACCTCAAAAGAGTGTGATGAGCAAATAATGAAACGTCATATGTAATTAGGAACATAATTAATTAATTTAAAGCAATTATAAAATTTCAAATTTTTAACATCCAATAACTGATAATAAATTAATTGATTGAAGATAACAATTCTAGGGCTTTATGTTGAGTTTAACTTTGAGTGAGCTGCCAAAGAAGGATATAGTAAACACAATACTGTTGATATTACTCCTGAAGGAAATTCACACAAATATGTCCGTATGACAAATGTTCTAACAGGGATGGACATTTAATCACATTGTTCCTGCAATTTTAACCATACCCATTTCTTGATCAATGTTGATTAATCTGTCACAGCTCTACTGATTGATTGAATTATTGCTTTACGTCGCAGCGGGAATATCTCACC
>JAUTBQ010179264.1:0-11121 GCA_032361185.1 Lepetodrilus ovalis
ACACACACACACACACACACACACACACACACACACACACACACACACACACACACACACACACACACACACAGATAGAGGTGAGAGAGAAAGAGAGAGAAATAAAGAGAGGGAAAGAATGAAAGAGAGTCAGAGAGAGAGAAAGAGGGAGAGACGGACGTACTCAAAAGCATGCCTGCCATATACTAAAACTGGAAGGTATAGTGATATGTTCTTTGATATACGAGCAAAACACATCCACCTCCATGTGCTGTAGACCTCTGATGTTGTCTATAACCCCAGGGGAAAATAATTAAACAAGAAATTTATCAACCAGTGATGATAGTCTAAATCCATCACTGTGCTAAAGCAACAGAACCACATACATCTCAGGCGTTAACGAGCAGGAATTAAAGACCTAGGCCAGCAACGAAAGACGTTGCGAATCAATCAAAAAAGCAAAGGAGGGAGAAGGCATCCTTGTTGTACACAGGTTTCCCCATAAATCCAAGCGGTACACTCAGCAATATCATTCACAAACTGCTGAGAAAATTATTTCTTGTTGATATTAATGTTGAAAAATAATACAATTGACAGTATAAATTAAACTTACACAGAAGCGTAGAAGTCTCACCAAGAATGTAGCCTACATTGTATAATAGTATGTATGTCGTAGTACATGGCGCTTATATAAAGTAGATTACTATGGTCATGAATTAGTATGAACTTTTCCACAAAACTTTATTAATATGTGCAATGGTATTGCATTTCTGATATGTCTTTTAAAAGCTTATTTCTGATCAAACGTGTGGAACTTTGTAAATCTTAGGTATAGTTTGCGATATGGTTTCTGAAACTGGTTTGTCTGACATGGTCGTTGAGCATTCCTGTCCAGACATAACGAAGAGCCGGGTAACCGTATATCCACATTTTCTTCAGAAGCTAGGCGGAACTTTACGACCACAGTTACCACACGCTTTCTAAAACAGGTTTGTCAGCTGTTATGCGCCACCCTCCGGGGAATCATTCCTCGCATGCTGGTCTCTATCATTATCATATTGCACAAGAACAAATGCAAAACAAACATGGATTGATTTTACAGGCTGCAGCTTAAACTTCCCCAGTTATCTCAGCGTCTACTCCCTGGTTGTCGGTGTATCGTCTTGCAAAGCAGTGGTATCATTATACAGAATAAATACAGAGTCAACATGTTCCAACATAACACATATGAACAGAAGATAATTACTGAGGGTGTTACACTTCGAGCTATAACCCACGAATTTCCTCGTGTGGTGCCAAAACAAAGAATGCTGAAAGTGATTTATGCAACCGTATTGCGGACATAAATACGGGGTCCCGTCCGGTAACTAGAATTAGCGGTGTTTCTATCTTGTTGCGCTTCACACTACATTCTAAATCAAGACACAGAACTCAGTCAATGTAATCGCTAGTATAGCAGACTTGATTGTGAACGCTCCGTCCATGTTGTCTGTCGCCGGATTGCCGACTTCACGTCATCAGCGTAAATATCGCATCGTCTTGACGAGTTCATCTCGTGATTACGCCAGGACAGACGGACACGACATGGACAACATAAATTACACTTCTCTTTGGTGTGAGGCTGGAACATATGGTTGGCCGTGCAATAAATACTGGCCGGAATGAAAGCGAGAGGGTCCAGTTCCGCAATGAAATATATCTCCGTTGAAATGAAGCGGGCATGTGGTGACGGAGACTGATTTATCTACGGTGGAATTCCATTAGGTTCGCATTTAGAAATGAAAACTTATATACATTTTATGATGTGTAATGGCTATGCTTTCATAAGTTCCAGCCCAGATCGAGCATGACGGAAACATACAACTTTAAGACTGGCAGTGTTTTGTGTTCTGTGTCAGTAAGATAGTATGAACTATTCATTACCAAGGATTTAATGAGCATGACGTGAACTCATATATCATTGTAAATGGATACTGTATACCAGTACCATATTTTACCGACAAACTACATGAACTAGGAAACGCTTAAAATGGGTCATACATTTTAGTATATTTATTACTATGTCGTCAAAATATTTAAATACAAGCATCCGAGATAGACCATTATATTCCGAGTTTCGTAACGACGTTCATATCGCCCATACTTTCTTTAACAATGTAGTCTATTTATTATCTTACCCGATTGCTATTGTTTATAATACAATTGAAAATAAGTCACATACAACACAAAGGTATTGTTGTCATTAACATCAAATAACCATATTTACATTTGACGTAATTCTAAGTGAATATTATACATTTACCCACTTATAACGAGTACGTCAATTCAGCCAATTGAACTTTATGCCGTTGTTTTAAACGCTTAGGCAGGGGACAATTATTATCAGAAGCGTAAGACGACTACACTCCAGATACACCGCGCTAATCATCAGACAGAATGATCTGTTACTTAAACATTGGATCACCAGGTGCTAAGTGTATGCAGTATTAGGTCTACTTTACCAGGTGTATTCTCACATGATGCCAGGTGTATTCTCATAGATGTACTATAGGTGTACAGGTCGAGAGATTACGAAACCATTCCGAGGCAAAGTTGTGTTCACAAATCCCCATATAAAATTTTGAGCTTGAGCATTAAAATGTACTAAAAAGTTTTCGTAATATCTAATACGATTTTATGCTCAAGTCAAGGTTTTGCTTACAAATCCCCATTTACATATAACACTTGAGCTTGAACATGAAATCTTTTTAATATAAAAAAATTTAAGCCTCGTAATCTCGTGGCCATCTTTGCCATCTAATGGATATGAATCCTAATCAAGGCCCACTTATTGATTTGATAATGATGATGACGACAACAACAACAACAACAACAACAATAATAATAATAATGATAATAATAATAATAATAATAATAAGACTACTACTAATAATAATAATTACCAACAACAATAACAATCTGGCTAGGCAGTTAGGATCAGAGACCGTTCATCGTGCCTGTAAACCTATTCACGTTTTAACAGTATCATCCGCCGTTACGTAACTAACTTGGAAATGAGCAACAGAGAGTGATATTATATTATTATATTAACTAAGGACTTTTCATATTGCACTATCGTGGCGACGCTATTAACATTTCAAATATAGTAGACCAAGTAGAAACTAGGGTCTTCAGCATGCAATACGTTTCATAAGTGCACGTGGAGCCTTTGAAATGTGGTGGTAAAACCATTGATAGAGACGTATTACAGTTCCATATTATGCGTCTAGGAAATGTTGAGAATCGTCCATAAATACTGCCCTCGGTCAATGACGCATCAGGGTTGTTTCTCACTTTGCTCCCATATCTGTCCACATACCTGGCCTATAATGTCATACACAAAGGTACCCGCACTTTACACGTTCACAGGTAGGTATAACCAGCGATCAAAGACGGCCACCTCCTTGTCTGACGCCATTAGCGAGCACAAAGCCCAGGTCAATAGGAAGACATGGTCAATCTCAAGTCAAACATTGCATTGTTTGGGCTAAATATTTGGAAGCTGTATGTCACACAGGACGAGCTGTAAGATGATATACTGCCAGGGACGATATGGTCGAGTTACGTCACCCCGTGACCGCATCGTATGCATGTACGATCCGCGGATAATGGACTGGACAGACATCTCATGTTGACATCGCTCTGGTTGTGGGAGAAGAATTCTTCCCTGTGAAGACCTATCGGTCACGAAGTCTTTGTTTCTGAAATGACATATATTAGGTATAGTAGATTAAGCCTGCATGTAAACTTGGAACATGTTTATTTTACAAGCATTGGCAGTTGTGCTATTCAAACCACAGTTTGTTTAACTTACAAGTAGATGGTATGTGTGTTGAAGGTCGTGTCTTGTCAACAACTAGGAGAATCAGTGCCATGTACATCAAAGTTCCTTCATCAAGGCTGATATATATGTGTTTGGGAAGCATTGAGATATTGACAATGACAAGATAACGTGAAAGTGAACAAACAGACAATCAAGGAGATAATACGAGATAGTAATACAACTATCTTGAATACAGAGCAGTATCATGTTTTATATGTACACGTATGTGTATACATTTACTGCACAATAAAATGTCGATGGACCATCTGACAAACTCTAGGCTATGTTCTATAGGATGTTCTCTATACTCCATATAGAATATATAGGTTGTTCTCTATACTCTATGGGCTGTTCTGTATGCTGTAGACTGTTCTCTATGCTCTAGGCTGCATATCCTGGTTGAAATACCAACGACCCACTCTGTCTCTCGCGACTCCACATCTAAATGATATATGGCCATGTTTCACGGACATAGGGCAGTTGGCCGTCGCGGCAGATTGTTGTAACAACTGGACTGGTCAGGCTAATGTGTTTTCATTGCTCGTACATCATACAGTCGGTGACGGTCATTTGTTTGACCGGAGACCAGAATCCTGCCACTGGACACCGAGGCAAATGACCATGCAACATCTTGCGCCAATTTGTTGCTTTCTAAAACCACCCTTGAACTTCGATGCCTTTATGGAGAGGCATTAGAAATCCTTTATTGTCAAAGGCTAGAACAATTTACGGAAGAATGGCATGGTTTAGTATAGTGTTATCTCGGATATCTGTAATGTTTTTGATTATGGCTTGAATTATTTTTCGTTAAGTTAAACAAACATGGTTCGAGAGCAGTAACACAATAGGCAAGCAATTTACGTTCTGTGCTTTGTGTAGCAAGATTCTGATGTTTCTAAGGTTTAAGCATAACAGTGTGCATTACAATACGTGTTTTATACGACTTAATGTTATCTGAAATAAAAAGTAATCACGTTCACGGTATATGTAATAATAAGGTGTATGCAACTCTATGGACTACTCTTTCATATGCACATACTGCATTATCTATACTTATTCCGTATTTACAGACTTGCATTGTCTGAAGGAAATGGCGGAGGGACTAACATGTTAATTGCAAGTCAATAAGTGACATAATAATCGATTCCACAATAATTTGTCGTCGCCTATGGGTGAGATATTCCTGCTGCGACGTTAAGCAATAATTCAATCAACAAATTAATTTAATTTCTCATAGTAAGTGCTTCGAATAATCGTATTTATTTTCATTATGTCTCAATGCCCACATTTACCTCCTGAAATAACATATTTCAATAATTATGTGAAGTACTGAATTAATTCATTGGAAATACTTGAGGTCATCGTTTTGCAATAGTGATCATTTTCAAAGATGTTTGTTTCTCACGGACTAGTACTACATTTATATAGGAACCAGTCACATGCAAGATGCATCCTTATTCCAACGTTTAATCATAATCTATGTGTTTCATGAATGTTAAACGAGAAGCAGGTGATATACATTCCAACCTTCCTTTATATTTTTTAAACATGGTTCAAGACTGTCGTACCATTACGAAGACTATTTTAGATGTTGAAAATGTTCGTCAGGTGATACAGTATCTCATGAACATTTGAAATATCTCTATACATACATGTTATAATGTTTTTAAACTTGAAATATTATACTTTACTGTTACTTATGATCCTTTTGAAGATGGCCAGTTTTGGTATTTGCTATATTGTAAAATGTTAATTGTTCGAAGTCAGACTCTGAGAGGTCTATCTCTATTATTCCCTTGCATATTTAAATGTATCACTGTCATATATTTTCATTTGGCATAGAATAATATCAAAAGAAGAATATATGCGCAATAAATTGCATAACTCGGCATAGCTATGCTAAATAGTGCTTCTGAATACCCAGACAGCATAAACATTGTAATAGCGAAGTATGTAATGGAAATTTCATCATAAAATTTCAGGCTCCAGCTAAGATCCAGATCAAAGGTCACGAGGTGCCACTTCACGTGTGAGCTCGAAAAGGTAAGATTTGACATTTACACTGCCATGTTTTCTAGTGTACTTGGTACTTATAGCTGTTAAACCTACTCGCGAGTAGCTAATATCTCAAGTTGACAAGTAGATCTTTTCGACTTCTGCTCAAAATAGGAAAAGTGTTGTCGTACATTCGCAGTGGCGACACGTCACAGTTTGGTCGGAATATTTGGGTAATGTCTGGCTTAGCGCACCGACGCGACCAGATCAGTTTTACTATCTAAAACATATCAGCAAATCTACAAAGTTTTGTCCACAGCCCACTACTGCTTTGAAATTGACCCTAGAAGACCCTGGGTTGTATTATAAAGCGTTTTAAAGCGACATGGCTCTTTGCTTACCACAATACAAACAAATCACGCCTTTCTCTTCGAATGCGGAACAAAGAGATTCTCGCTTGAGTTTTTTTTACTCTCTCTGATCATTGGATTGTGAAAGGGGTATGATGGATCCATGTTCCGAAAGATTGATTCTGTTTGCATTTAAAGTGACGCGCGATCAAATTTACGACTATACGTGTCGTCTTTAACATCACGGTCACCGGTCTTTGTGGATTTCGTTCCGTACAGCGTCCCTCTACACCACGCACATAAATACTAACGCTTTTCAGTGAGTGGAAGTCGTGTTATTATAAATGTGAAGTCGTGTTATGTATAAGGATGTGAAGATGGAGTGGAGAAGAGGGTCGGACAAGGCGATGAGCTCTGACCAGTGTTTTTTAAACAAGTCAAAGAAAACTTGGTTATCTGGGCTTTCCCTGGCCTGTGAATTGTTTTCTCCTTGGCTTCGCATGTCAAAGACAAAAAATAAGGTCTGGTCATAAATTCAGATAGTATTCTTATATACATGTACATAGTTAGCATATAAACTGCTAAAATAGTTGCTGTCGTAAAGTGAGTCTCGGGATTAGTTAGACTGACGCCGAAGTGCCTGACGAAGTCTAGATGTAGTGTATAGACATTGTTCATGTGTAGGCTTTCACCAGTAATGAAACTACACGTGTGACGTTAGTAGACCTAATTCAGGTCATAATGTTCAGCATTAGTGTCAAGGTGACCGGTTAAACATTTATCTGTTCACCACATACATACTGAGCATGAAATCGTAGTCTACTCAAAGAGTTTCGTAATCTCGGGGTCTGACTAACTTGTTTAGTTCTAAAATGATTCTGAAATGTGCCGTACAATTCGTCATCATCAAGGCCGCAGATATCACACGTTTCCACGTGTTTTTTTTACATTGACAGTGAACTAGTAACATTATAATATTATTAGATCGTCCCCATAGTTTATTTTTAAAAATGAAACCGAATGAAATACTGTAGTGAGAGTATCTGAATGTTACCTTAAAGGAAGACTAATATTGAGTTGATATCTACGAATGATTCATGACGTAAGCTACCGTAGCAGCCAAGCAGAGACCCCGAGGTTAATTAGAAACGTTTCTGAGCACGCCGGATTTCATGATTTTTTTGTGTGTGCTCAAATTACAATACAATTCAAAATATGTGTTCAGCATGAAATCGTACTCAAAATAGTCCTGGTAACCTTGGTACAGGTGATACCATGTCCATACATATCGGTTCTTTCGACTTTCGTATTGTGATACTCTATTATCAGCGTGGTTGACGTGCACATGTCTGTTTTTGTATACTAATAACGTGGGGCAAATAACAAACTCTTAGAAGTCTTATTGAGCGCCAGACAGCATTTCAGTCTATTCTTGTCGTGTTCGCATTTCGTAAATGTAAATTAACTCTAGATATAGATAGCGTGTAGTCATACACCCGTGTTCTAAGCTATCAACGACGATCTCTGATGCTGTAGAACAAATTGTCAGCCATTGCCGCATCGCTCCGAGATGACTAAATTACCTTTTTGAAACATCAATGCAGTCATATTTGTTCACAGATAGGATCAAAACTGACGAGTT
Source organism: Lepetodrilus ovalis (assembly GCA_032361185.1). Taxonomy (NCBI): domain Eukaryota; kingdom Metazoa; phylum Mollusca; class Gastropoda; order Lepetellida; family Lepetodrilidae; genus Lepetodrilus; species Lepetodrilus ovalis. Next base: position 7,829 of record JAUTBQ010179264.1, read on the forward strand.
AAAATACCACTTAAATTAGTATTCTAGAGAAAAACCTCTTTGGGGAAAACATATGGTAATTCCATTAGGTTTGCTGTATAATGACTGAAAATTTAAACCAGATTTTATTTTGCGGCAACATTGAATTTTGGTATTTAAATCAATCATGAAGTTTAAAGTCCATGACGTATACAACACTCGACTCCTGACCAGACCCCAGCCAGGGGTATCTGTAATGGACTATACTCTCTATACCGCTACTGTACGTGGGGACTGAGGGATGACAGCTAATGGGACATGCATTCAGATATGTTCATTTAATATGTTTTTCTATCTTGTCAGTCGGCCCAGACGCATGCCCCATTCTTCCAATACAACAATGAAACGTATTTAGTTTTTTCAAATTTGGCTATAAAATTTCAATGAAGTCTCCATTATGAATATAAATCTAAAATTAAGTTGTCTAAAGTCAACGCACACGCTGAGGGTATTAAATTACTCGAGTGACAAAAAAATATATGTATATTTAAATGAATCAGTACAGAAAGATGTAGAACTATAAAAGTTTAACGGAAAGGTTGTATCCCGATATCTTATTTCTAACACGGGTCACTTACTGTATAAACACGAGGCGTATGTCTGATCTAAGCCCCAGGAATAATAGACATTCCTATGATATTAACTGGAAATCGCAGCCATACAAATGGAATATAACCCTACACCAGGAAAATCTAGACTAGGATATATCATACTGTGAGGTAAACACTATACATGGCACCGTTAACTACTGCAAGGTTTTCCAACGGAGACGATTACAATACGTGTTGATCCAGACTGACTGCGATATGCGCGACTAATAGCTGCCCTAATAGGTAATAATAAAAAAACCTGGCTTAGTTGGAATGTGAATGGGTGGAGGTCCAGATGAGTAGAGCGTACTTCAACACTGAGAACAGCATGAGGGTCCGGGTAACGGGACACAATTGGCCCACGGCCGTACGGACTAACCTGCCATTGTGGAGCCATATCACGAGCGGGGGTAGATCTTCACGCGACGAAAAATATGGTTCCCCTTTCTGTTCCCCGTAAGCTATTAAATAATAAATAAACAAAATGTGAACTAATTTGTGTAATAGGATTAAAAATACATTTCACGTAAATGCTCACGAGGCCACCTGCCTTCGTTGTTTATTATGCTTATTGAATATTAATAATACCCCTTGACATACGTATATTTATTTTTGTATTGAGGGTGTTGTTGCTGTACTTTGACAATTCTTGCTTGTAAATTTCTGCGGGTTGATGTATGAAATGTACCAGCGCCATGAAATGGACACCTTCTGTTGATCAGTAGAGGAAGCTGATATTGAAGCTGGTCACGGTCATTTAACTATCATAGATCTGATTTCAACACATGACCGTCCAGTTTGATGATAGGGCAATATTTTAGGTCATGTCTTTTGTGGTCCTGACACCTCTGATAGACAGATATAAACATGCCTTTGATTTCCTGATCCATTTCATTTGGTGCCCAGAAAACGCGACGGTTTGTAGTCATGGCGAACATATGTCTATGAAGTTACTTAGGAAGTATTCACGAACTAGTTAATGGGTTGGTATAAATGGTTTGAATCAAGACCCAATTATTTCATGGGTAAATGTATGAGATCAGACAAAGAAACCAGGGTATCCTTTCACAAAGCTCTCTTATCCACCATAACGCTCTCTTTGCCGATAGCTAATACACTGCAAAGAGAGCGCTATGGTCTCCTAGCGGATAAGAGAGTTTCGTGAAAGGATACCCAGTGGTGAAATCCGTTGTATCGTTCATTTTATGAAAATTAAAAGCGTCATAACGACGTTTTGCAGCATACAAACGTAAACGTTTCACGAGGGAAGGTGAAGGTCATTGTATATAAGCCACGCATCATCTTTAATATTGTTTATAAAAATATGTCACTTTATCAATCATACAGTATAATTATATGTTCGTTAAAATGGTTTGGGTAATGGATGTAATGCATAATAATTGCCATATATATGTTGTCATTGATTGAGTCATGGTAGGATGCTTTCATCAAGAGATTCGTGTAGACCGTTCGTCTTTTGAATACTAATTTAGAAGGCCTATATTCTCTCGCATTTTACGTTGCTTTATAATGGCATTTCGCCAGATTGACGATTTCACTGTATTATTTAAACATACACATCTCACTGTACTCCTTGTGAAATGAGATAAAAATCAGTCATAAACCACAATTCAACCTAGAACACATGATTAACATATGATATTTCATAAAGGATTACGACTATTTTCATTTGACATGGTACCACAAACAAATCCCAACAATGAAATAAAGAAAAAATATTGACAATTGAGATTCGGTTGCGAATATCAAATTTCCGAATGTCAAGGAGAGGCTACGGGATATTAATAATTCGCATTTGGTGGGAAACTATTCTCTTGACTATAGCTACGTACACCGACATGATGCGTACAACCTATCTCGCCTTCCAGCTGAAGCGGGGAAGCTTAAAGTCGATCGGCCATTGTTTACACACATGGGACAGGTGATATGGTGTTGATAGCGAGTCTCCAAACCATCATAATCTATAGCAGCGGTGCTGTATGGACAGTCTGTCCCATGAAACTGATAGCACGACTATAGCATGTCGTGGTATTGTTAAAGTATAACCCTTTCAATAACCACATTGTACTTTCTCCAGTATTAAAATAACATTATTTAACTATAGAATACAATATTTTAACTTTTAGAATAAAATAATTTTACTTCTAGAAAATGCATTTACTCCAAATATATAGATCTAACTGTTTCCGTTATTAGCTGTTTCCATTATACTAGCCTGAAGAATGCTGGATAAACATGAAAACGTTAGTTAGTTAGGCATTTTTTTGGTGACACACACCAAAAAATGCCTAACTAACTAACGTTTTATATATATATACACACACCAAAAAATGCCTAACTAACTAACGTTTTCATGTTTATCCCGCACTCATCAGGCTAGTATAATGGAAACAGCTAATAACGGAAACAGTTAGATCTATATATTTGGAATAAATGCATTTTCTAGAAGTAAAATTATTTTATTCTAAAAGTTAAATATTGTATTCTATAGTTAAATAATATATATATATATGTTACAGGCAATGTGCATAATCAGGCAATGTGTGTAATTGGCTAACATTGTCATTGAATTTCGATTCACCGAGTTAATATTTAAAATGCCTGCAAAGAATAAATGAGTGCCTATATTTGACAGAATGTTTGACGTGAGTTTGCTGTATTTAT
>JAUTBQ010179275.1:0-11121 GCA_032361185.1 Lepetodrilus ovalis
TAATTTACATCGTAGCTCGCTTCCATGGAATTGCACCTATACCGTAGAGAGTTAAGAACTGTTGAGGTCCAAACGCCATGAAATGCCAAATGAGTGTACATGGCATTCATGGTTCAAAATTATCCCCAAACAATCATCGATATCTGTGAGATTATGCCTTAGAGCAAGGCATCATAATATATTTAGTTTTTCATAAACTACACGATGTGACAAAGCCAACATATATATTACGCAACTATTTGCATGAGGTGAATACCAATATATGTTATGAACTTTGCGTGAGGCAATAACTCTAAATGCTAAATGAAACACCAAAGTGTCAGAGAAACATTACATGGACTGTACGGGAAACAGTTATACTATAGTATTATGAATTAACAAAGTGAAGGTGCTTAACATATTTACTTTTATGTTGTCGTTTTTTTAAATGGATAAACCTCTGAATATCTACACAAACATAAAATTAATGTCTTCAAAGACATCTACTTAATCATTTCAAAGCATGTACTAGACGTATTCTAAATTCAAATAATTCTTTTACTATGTGTCACTTCGGATCAAACATGGATATTTCGTTTCTAAAAGGATTATAAATTTGAAAGATATAAAAGCATATTATAGAACTAACTTCTATTTACAATAATAACATTGAACAGAAAGGAATATTAACTTTTTAAACGTGAATCAAATTCGAATTCAATGTACATTTTAGATTATTATTTACACAATTTATACTATTGAAACTATCATTGTATTATGACTGGTAATCTGAAGATACAGTCACATATTTATATTTGTACAGCTTTGGGATGATTTACATACGATAACATGTTTTCTCTTTTACTCAAAATACGATGCCTAAGTTTGCAATTACCTGTGGATTCTCAAAACACTGACAACAGATAAAGGAAGCGGCATAATGGACCGGAAAGTACAACACGATTGTGTAGGTGCCTCATCTATTACAACATTTGGTTTGCGATACTGTTACTAACATTATCAGTTGTCGATAGTGTATGAAATCTATTTACATCTGGAAACCCCAGCATATAAACACCGAGTTACAGAGCACTCTCTGACTAATAGACTCAACAGCGTGGATAGACGCTGCGCTGTGTTTATAGCCATTTCGCATTCTGGCATGTGAGTGTACATTTCAGGATAAGACATAATACGGGTTATCTCCCTTGCTTACGTTATATAATGGCATTCCTTAACCGCAGTATGTATAATCACAGCTAAATCACGGCGATAATAGAAAAACGTATTGATTATTACCTGGAACTATACATCTGAGAGAGAGAGAGAGAGAGGGGGGGGCGAAAGGGAGGGTTAGAGAGAAGAGAGGGAGGGAACTAGAAAGAGAGTGAGCGAGAGAGGGGGAGGGTGAGAGATAGTGAAAGAGAGTAGAGATCTAGAGGCGAAAGAGTGAGAGAGCGGAGAGAGAGAGAGGAAGTGAGATAGAGGGGGAGAGGAGGGTGGTGGGGGTGTGCCTTTAAATCTCTGTATTCTCCTCTCGAGAAAGGCGCTCAAATACTTGGCAGTATACGAACAGGCAAGACAGCCATGCAGTTGAGCGCATGTTATCGTACTAATATTGTGTTTCTACTAATATCAGTACTATATCACGAAACGGTTTACATCGTTACAATATGCGTAGTTTGATTAATATTAACATATATTAAGCTACGATATGCTTTGTATAGTTAATGTTACTAAAAAGTTCACAACATTTTGTAGATTCTCGCATAACAAGTTTGCCGGTGTATGCTATTTCCACAATGTTGCGTACAACTATTAAGTCTAGTCAAGTACTGAAGTTCTAGACTTCAGAAAGGGAGAGGTATGTAAGGGAAGTAACTCTGGCGCAACTAGACTTTTCTGAAAGTCCTATATTATTATATATCACACTGTCTTGGTTTTTCTTTATGGACCTACTGAACAAGGTGATAACGTGGTTTTTTTGCCTGTTAGTTTATATAATAGATATGTCATGTTCACGTAGACTGTCAATAGTCTCAGAGTATGAAAGTAAATTATTTTTAATAAATTCTACTAATGTACATATAAACTATTTGTATATGAAAGGAGCCTCTGCATTTCTTTAACCTGTTCCCAAGAAAATCTAGACTTGCTTTTGTCCATAGGAGATATTTCGAATAGGAGTATTATTATTAGAGAATATAGGGTCTGTGAGAGAGACTAATGTTCACGTAATGAGAGGAGAAACAATATGCTAAGTCCGCGTAAATTAACTATATTCAATTTTGTAGATATAGTTAATTGTTTTACTATTATTTGCATCGCATCAGTAAACAATTTCTTCAGAATAATTAGTTAGACATTACGCTGAGCATCACAATCGTTATGTTTAAAGAAAACCCTTACTCCTGCAACATAAACGCACGTAAAGGAAACCATTGGCAGTGTGGTTTTAATCCATATACATGTATGTATATTCATTTATCACAATGACTGACGAGCCAGGAGGACCTGGAAACTTTGTCGTCTCCATGTACGAGGTCAGTTTTCCTGAACATGAAAAGCCTCTTTGCTGCGATTGTCCCAGTCAGCGTGACTGCGTAACAGTGTTTAGACCCATTACAGAACTACCTCGCTGTCACCTCGTTTGTAATTCAACCTATCCCGCTACCTCATGATTGCTTTCTCCCTTTTCACTTCGCTACAGATGCCTAATTACTTACCTTTGGCTTGTAATCAGGTGGAAAATACGACATGTGGACAATTACGAATGATGGTGCATAGAGGTCATAACTATTAAAATGATTTGTTTGACTGTGTTTGACTTCTATAACTGCAAGATATAATTCACTAATTCGTTAGTGTTAGTTATTGTACCGTCAACATGTTTGCATCAACCTTCAGAAAGGTTAATTTCCATGGCACCCCAATACTACTTACAAAGCTCTGTCATTTTCATACGCAATATAATTATTACACCCGGGGCACAATCTTTTGGCGACTTAACATGTTATTTGTTTACATTAGAATTCATGAAATTATTTTACATGGTTGGTTCCATTCGATGATTAATACGACATATCTTCAATTGTAAGAAATGTGTTCAATTGCAATGCAAAAAAAGACTGCAGATATAATGTGTAATAAAGTATATACCATTATCTAATCAAGACATGCACTTGTCTAAACAATTATTGGAAATACTAATAATAATCGTGCAATGGTATCATTTGACTATCACGTGACAGCACCGTGAGCCTGGGTATCCTTTCAAACTCGTTGCTTCCGCCACCCTGGATTCGAGTATCTGCAGTTACCCGCATGCGGTTTTCCCAGTGAACATACACCGCCCCGCCCCTCAAGAACGTAGATGTGCATTTTGAATCTCTAAGAGAGGAAGGGTGTATTAGTCCCTGATGAACGCATTTGATCCGCAATATTTCAAGAAGATATGCAGTCTTTATTGCAAAACATGGGGGACACATCAGGTACAAACATGTTTAGATTTCCGTTAATTATATAAGTTGCATGACGAATAAACATTGCCATGTGAAAAATTATGTTTGCAACAAAATGATGCGTTCCCTTATATTTTTTTTTCTTTCAGTATATATAGCCACGGTATATACTTCTGGGGAGAGCGTACCTATAAGATTAATAATAAACAACTCGACCACAACTGTATCATTGGATTGCGTATTTTGAATCTCTCACTGGTTTGACTGTCCATTTAGATGATGCCTCTTTGATCTCCGTGGGGGGCTTGCTAGTACTAGAAATGGCAAAGGGACATTAGATTTATATAAGAACCCGGAATCCTAGAGAAGATGACTAATGCATGATTTATTAAACTTCAACAGAGGTTATGAATGTGAACAAATAAATCGTTCTCGAAAACCTACAATAGTTGAACAAGACTGTTCATCTGCAGTTGGGGAGTTTTGTATCTCATCCGTTAAATATCGCTAAACGACACTTGTTTAGCCTTCTAGCTTCGTTCAATGTGATCTATTGACCACTTAGTTGGTCAACTCAAGCACCTCCCGGTCAAACAAGTATTATTGATGAAAATTACTTTCCCATTCATGCAGAGCAGTGTAATCCGAAAACGCCTTCTGTTTCCACGTTGCAGATAGCCTCAGATAGGTGCTCTATTACTGCGTGCAGCGCCCTGCAATTAGAAGCTCCATTGGGGCTGATGCTGGCTTATTTCATCCCCCGAGTTAATGAGATATTTGTAAATCAATTCTACATGTTGGCAAGTGGGTATAGACGGAAGTAATTACAATCGAGGCAGATAGACGGTTTTACATTGACTCAGTCCCTTAAAGTGTGTACATCTTTGATTGACAGTCCAGGGAAATGTCTAGACGAGAGTGAGCATTGCAGTTCTGATACCGTGACGTGCTGGTGAGCAGTGAGCTGGAGACATGGGAAGTTATCTCACTATGATTACATGGATAATTACATGCATTAAAATCAGTAGGAATAATACAATTTTATACGTTTACAGCGATCTTTAAGAACATTTTATTATTCGCAATTAGCATGAAACACTTCTCCTTTTCTTACAAACCTTAACATAGCCTACATGTATGTTGTAGTACATTTTGAATACCGTTATCCGTTGTTTGTTGCACGTTGGATGTGCCTTATCAATTCCTGAAGCAAAATAAAGAGATTGCTAAGTGATGTCTGCGGTGATGGTGGTGTTGGACATCCGTCTTGAAGACGTTCATCATCCAGAACATCCGTCAGATGTCAACAGAGCATATACCTATAGCGGAAGTCAGTTACCGACCTTGTATACTAGCATTCAATCTTCGACACACTATACGCATTGCTAAAATAGGTTATAAGACGACATATCTCCGTCAGACCATGCTCATAACGAAAGTAAGTTACCACCCTCAGGTGTCCAATCGTCGATAGACCATACCAATGGCGTTAGCGTACGTAAGGTGGGACATATAAACAAGGAAAGCCGAATTCACCGAAGAGATGAAGATAATACTCGACATGTAGATCGATCAATACGTCAATGACAAAGCAGGCAGTCATATATATATATATATATATATAATATTTAAAAATCAGGGAAAACAGATGTTACCTGAGGCTGACCATTTAACTGTTGAGAGTATGCAGGACCGTGAGACTGGCTCTGACAGCAGGAACCAGCTGGAGAGTGTCAATCGGCGGCAGCGTCTTACAAGAATGGTCAACCTTCCGTTACGTGCTTCCGTTCAGTAACAGACGTTTTCAATTTCATAAAATTATTTTTTTAAATACTTAAAATGTGTGTGTGTGTGTGTGTGTGTGTGTGTTTGCGAGTGTGTTTGCGCGCGCGCGTGTGTGTTCTATGGCGAATTACTACTTCCAGTATAAAAGTCATATCATATATTTATCACACACACGCAGCACGGCTATACATTATGTTGTATATATCTCGAGCTTTTGTGTTAACGTCGGGTCAAATGACTTGTGAATATTCATTTTGCGTTGCTTTGTGACCTTATTACTGGACGTCGCGTGAGTTTCTTTGAAGAACATTACTTTTTCCGATGTATGTGTGCACTGATATACACGGAGTCACGGCTGTTAGATTCCGCAGACATTTACATGGAAATATGTCACCATAATAGTGCAGCTTTTGATTTCACCGCCCCGAGGAAGGGAACGTTTCCTGACAGTTTCTTCAAAGGATGAGTTGACCTTATGAGAAGCCCAGAAAGTAGGCAAGCGTTTAGATCTTTATACCCCCTCAACACGACATTTATGTTTGTAATCTCGTAAAATGGAGGGGGGGGGGAAATGGTTTAAGACCACACACACATATCACAAATACATTAGAAAGTTTTATATAGAAATCATTCTTTCTCCCTCAAGATAGACGTGACATTATGAAGGGGTCCAGTACTAATGCACATATAGCAGAGGATAGGCGTGGTTGTACACCTGTCCAGTGAAATACATCAGATACACTAATGGTAATGGCATGTCATGTACAAACGTTATACTTTATGTATCAATTTCACGTGATTTTCTGGCCATGCAAGACAGGTTTATTTGTGTCTATGGGCGTACTTTTTGACAATACTAGTATTTATTTAATTTTATTTATATTTTTTAAAATCTAAATTGATATTAATGATGGACATGTAAATAGGAATAATCGCGAGTAGTAAATGATTTTAAAATCATACTTAAAGTTATATGTAGATTATGATGATGTTGATGATGATGATGATGATGATGATGATGATGATGATGATGATTAATAATAATAATAATAATAATAATAATAATTAATAATAGTAATAATAATAATAATAATAATAAATAATAAGAATAATTTGCTATCCTCCATGCATGCTCAAAATGCTGCTAGGGCGAGGGTGTGATGGTAAAACTGATTTAACAAATGGGCATTGAGTCATACTAAGGGCTCCTTTTATGCGACCCACTGTTGACATTTTGTATCCGACTATGCGTGATATTTATTATGAATATCTGTTATGACGGTGATGTCACGTATACAAGGAAGTCGTAAGAGACTGACAGTAGTATTCAATTATCATAATAATATGTTAACAGTTGGGGTGATATTTATCTGATGTTAACGTACTGTTGGTATTACACCATTAGATAAAGTTACAGCTCTCTTTAAAGAAGAGGGAGGTGTGAGAAATTATCTTGAGGTCATTATAACAATGTCATGAAGACTACATGTGTGAAAACTGCTTCTGTTATTATTCCAATATCTCTGGGTATCATATTATGAGCTGTTGGGATAATAGTTTTCATGCTAGGTCAACATAGTTGGATTCTAAATGTTCTCATTTATGTATGTATATGTTCTTATTTTATTAATTTAGAAAAATAAAAATAAAAAATATTTTTATTATTTTTTTTATTGTTAATTTCTTCTGGGTGGGATGAGTAACATCCAACATTATTTTGCTGATGGGGGTTGGGGTTGGGGTTGGGGTGGTGGGACTGGGAGTTGGTGGAAGCTTGTCACTATTTTTACAGCTCAGAAAACCACATTCTGTCTGTAAATCATGTTCTCCCGTTAACCTTTTAGCTTAAACAATGCGTTATTATATCTGGGTTAATATAGCAATAGAGGCCGTTACTCTATGCAGAAGCCTAAAGCAGTGGCATTAACTCCATACTTAAGTAGGTGAAGATAGACATTTGTTTCTGTTATACGACCACTGCCGAACCATCAGAGGTGTTGAATTGGTTATACTGCTGAATGTATCTCATGAATGTTAGACTCATTTAAAACCATCAGCTGACATTCGAGTGCACCTGGAGATTGACCTTTTACATGCTGCAGGCAACTTCCAGTGCCCCTGTGGAGCAGAGAGATGGAATCCAAGTGGGGAGTGGAGGTTAATATAGATGGTATGTTGGAAATTTACCTTCAGATAGATTTGTATTTAATTTTTATAAAGATTTATTTACGTTTGCAGGGCCAATACCAATGTCTAGAGATAGTGCTTTGGAAGGCTTCAGTTGAAAAGTGATAAAATAACTTTAAATGTTTTTGTTTTTATGAATTAAAAGGCCATTGCTGTATTGCTGTATATGTGGAGATAGTGCTTTGGAGGTATTTGTGCAGTTCTTATTTAAATTGATAGATTTCTATGGAAGATTTCCTGGCACATGTAGAGACAGATTTATATTACAATAAAAGAAATTGCCATTTTTTATGAGACAGAAAATTTGGCTAGAAATATTTGTTTCTATGTTCCAAGATAAATATTATAGGATTCGTTGCATGCACATCTTTATTGGGTATCTGTTCTTTCCTTTAGTATGTAGAAGGTTAATGTATTTGTTAAAGTTTCATCATGTCCATTGGTATTCATTTATATTAATAGTAGTTTATTTCCGTGCCATATTTATATATTCTGGTATAAAAACAGTCACATTTCGCCCATTATTAACCCTTTTCCTCCTGGAGGCAGCTGCATGTGTCCTAGAGTACAGTACTGCAACTATGTGAAAGAACACAAACTTCAACCAGCATAAATGATGTTCAACATGGAACATCACATAAACCACCTTTAGTAGCTCTGTTGGTTGAGGGTTAATAATAAATAGACCTATGAATTGGTTAAGACCCAAGAAGAGCATATAATTTATGTCAATCGTAAGGAGGAAATAATTGGTAACCACGGCCAATTTGTGGAGAATTTGTGGTGCCACATCTGATCGTATAAATATGGTTGCCAATTCTCGTGTCTTCTCTGGGGGAGAAGTCATTAAAAATCAATTTGCACTTAAGGACTCTTCACAACTGTGGGTTAAACAACAGAAAATACACAAGAACAAGTGCATATAATGGAGAAATACAATTTGCCGTAATTATGAAACATCATTTACAAGTATATCATTTACATACTCTGTGTGTGTTGGCTGTTGTTAAGTGTTACGTTGTGTGTCAATAAATGCATAAAACGGAATTCATTTTAGAATTGTAAATAATTATTTCTCGATATCTGTTCTCATTTCTTTAACTGTCTTATTTTCTTCTCCAACTGTCTTATTTTCTTCTCCAACTTTTGCTAAGAGAAGTAATTGCTATGTTATAAAAACTTGCTTTTTATCATTATATTTTTGATGTGTGTGTTTACACCGTGGTAGGTCATTGGACTTTGGAGCCAACAGGTCAGAGTTCAACCTCACCCCAGGCCTCCCAATATGGTAGTATCATTGCCCAAGGAAGTTTAGTTTCTGACATACCGGTAGTCGATAATGATACACTGTCATAGCTGGTATCATTATTGGATATTCAGTACAGTACCATCTGGTGCCTGCAGGTTTACTGCAACATTCAGTGCTATGGACATTCCATATTTCCACCTATATGCCAGATATAAGTATAAGAAACTCCAATTAAATTTAAAAATAATATTCAGTATAAATTATGCTGATGCACATATTATGTTTACTGCAACACTCAGTACTTAAGCCAAGGTGTTTTGGGTTTCCTCCTGTCATAAACTGACAAGCTGCGATATGAGCTAAGCAATCTTGAAAATTACAATAAAAAATCAGATAAAAATTCAGATAAAAAAGAGCAATAACCTTTTTTTTTTAAATGCATTTGTTTTTTGATAAAATATGTTCAAGAATTAAAATACACAATGATCTGATTAAGTTTAGTAATTAATCGATATTGCTGATCTGCAGTTTACTAAATAGTGAAGAATCTTGAGAGTGGCCATCATTGCAAATGGGTGAAAGATTCCTGCAGTGATGTTAAACTCCATAATCACTCACTCACTCAGTTTACTAAATAGTGAAGAATCTTTATCATTAAAAAAATTTGACATTAAAAACGTAATTTATATACATATATTTAAGAAAGAAAATCAATAAAATAAATAAATGTGCCAAGAATAGAGTAATTTTTTTTTATTTTGTTAATCCAACAAGGAGAATTTTATTATAGGTTTGTCAACTATCATAAGAAACGAAACAATTACAGTGAATAAATTGTCTTATGAACCCATTGATATCTGCTCGTCCATTGTTTTAAAAACATATCTTGATTTAACCAGCAGGATTTTTGAATATGAGATCATAAGAATTACTTTTTTACAAACACATAAAGTGAATAATATACAACACCATGTTCTCGTACAACAAGTCCACTGTGGTGATATTTCATTTCTGATGATCATGTACAGTATATCGCCTGAAAACTAGCTGGTAAGTTCCAATATAGAAATGTCCAGATAACAGAGAGAGAGAAGAGCCAAGAGTTAACAGAGAACCTGTTCTTTCATTGGGCCGATATTAAAGTTTTATATTGTAAAGATTCTGCTTTGGGATTGCAAAGCCCCAAGGACCCTTAAGAACTTTAGTAGCTTCTAACAAGGGCCGTGAAGCACCCTTCAAAAGGCTCCCTAAGGGCATTTCTTCAGGTCGTCTGTGACAGGGGTATTTCAAGATCTGGAGACGGTTATACGAGTTTCATTGATCAATACTTCTTGGTTCTTTTACCATTCAGATCTGAATAATTCATGTTGACAGATCTGAACATTTCATGACAAAATATTGGTAGCAAATATTTATGAAAATATGTTTTTTCTTCCTTCTGAAATTTAATATTTGTTTTTCTGTTTTGAAGACGTCATCATGTATTATTTTATTTTGACATGTTGTCATAAGGAGAATTTGTTGCATCCCTCGGAGTCAAGCCGATCCAGACATTGTCTTTCGTTGAAGACATTGTTGAAGCAATTCATTTTAAAAAATGTAAAAGAAATTATAAAAATATGAATCCAGACAATGATGAACCAATAGCATGTATTGTAGAGACATTTAAATGTGGTCACAGGGCTCTGAACTAAGGTATGCCCGACGTACAGGGGCAAGTTAAATTGCTCTGCGGGCAAGCTATTTTTTAACATGTAGATTCTTTGGTGCCTTTACAATTTGTCCTGACTAGCCTTGCGGGGAAAGTAACTTAAAATGTTATTCTGGAGCCCTGGGTCACTTCCTGAATTGTTATTTTACAGTCAGAATGTAAGTTGAACACAATGTATGCTAGATTTGTGAAGGTTATGGGGCATTTTCAAATCAAACCTACAAACCTGAGAAAATGTTTGCTGAAAACGCACATACTTGAACGTCTTTATTCCCTTTTTGCCATGTTGATATCTTCCGATGTATATATACCATCCCTCTCCCTGCTGGATTAGGCACATGCACTGCTATTCATGGCATCTCCAGCTGCCTTCAGCATGGAGAGGGTTAAAGAAACAGTTTTTCCTAAACTGTAAGAATTATGTATAGTCGGGCTAAACAGGATCTACAACTTAGACAGTCAATTGAGTAATGGTCTTAATCAGATGTTTATGTGTCGTTGGTCACAAGTTATGGCAACTTTCTTAATATGTTTCCGTTGGAAGCTCAGATATGTGTGCACTGCTGTGCGAGACAGCGTAACTCGTAAAGCAGTAGGGGTGTAACGATAAGTTGACTTATTGCGATAGTGTGTGTCCAGATAGCAATATATCGATAGCAAACTTAGCAAACGATAACAATTGCCGATAGTATGATGGACTATCGATAGTTTCGATAGTTTTATTTTCTCTTTAACTCTACTTCTTTAGT